>JARFJB010001290.1:1637500-1651915 GCA_036346205.1 Vesta saturnalis
TTTCGGAGTCACTTGAAACAAGTACTCGAAAAATTGCTATCGTATTGAGTGTAAGCAGCTTCACCGTATTTAAAATTGTAAAATAGCAGCAATTGTATACGTTGCATAATCAGCATGTACAGGTGCTACCCGAAACTTCTCACCACGTCTACTTAAAATCCTAATTTTTAAATGGCGTTTTGCTCACTGACGAAGCAAGTTTTCCCAGAGATGCTGTAGGGCATTTTCATAACAATCACTTATGGGCTGATGAAAATCCACGTGGAATCTTTCAAGCTCATTTTCAACATCAATTTTCAGTAAACGTGTGGCTCGGAGTCCTTGATGATCATTTAATTGGGTCACATTTACCCCTATTACGATTAAATGGCGGAACCAATCATCATTTACTACAGGAAGAGTTACCTGAAATTCTTAAAGGAATTTCTCTTTACCTCAGGCAAAATTTATGGTTTATGCACGATGGTGCTCCAGGCCATTTTAGCCTTAATACACGTCGTCACTTAGATACAGTATATACAAATCGTTGGATAGGCAGGGGAGGTACGCAACATTGGCCAGCTCGCTCTGCTGAATTAAATCCCTTAGACTTCTGCATTTGTGGTTTTTTCTGGTCATTAGACTTTAGACATCGAATTACAGCCGATTGTGAGACAATAAGAAATACAGTAGTAAAATTTCAACGAATACGATAGTCACTGAGGCGAAGAGTTGACTTTTGTATCACGTGTGAGGGAGGTCATTTTGAACATATGTCGTAGGTTTGCGCCTTTGTCAATTATTTGCGTGCCTGCTAAAGTGTTTGAGATTATATTAGTATCTACCAACACGGATTTTTACCTAAACGAACAACGCGTCTAATCTACTTAACTGGACTGAATATGTGTATGAAGCTTTTAATAAAGGTCACCAAGTTGATGTTATTTACACAGACTTCGAAAAGCGTTTGAATATAAGAGGATTTATTAATTCAGTGATGAAGTTTATTTATTCTTATTTAACCAACAGGCAGCAGTATGTTTTGTGTAATGGCTATACGTCCGATAGCTTCGTTGCTACATCTGGAGTGCCACAGGGTTAAAATTTAGGTCCTTTGCTGTTTTTCAATTTTTGCAAATGATTTGATGGAGAAATTAATTTTCGCGGATGACCTTCAAATATATGTGACGGTCGAACAGTACCAAGATTGTAAGTCACTCCAGCATGATATAGGCAATGTACTTAAGAGGTGTGGTGCTAACAGATTATCTCTTAATATAAGTGTTGTGTTGTTAGTTTTAGTAAAAAAGTAATTATGGAATTTGACTTTTACATGAACACAAGTAAGCTACAGCGTAGATATGAAATAATTGACTTTGGAGTTACATTTGACACAAAGTTCAATTTTAACTCTTATATCTGTAACACTGGTAGCAAAGCAAATAAAGTTTTAGGGTGTGTTAAACGTTACTCACGGTCATTTAATAATGTAAATACTATTGTAAAATTGTACTATGCGTTAATAAGACCTATACTTGAATATGCGATTTGGTGTGGTATCCAAGGCCAAAATACCATGTAAAATAATTAGAAAATGTTCAAATCAAATATGAAAAATTTATCTAAAATGTATCTTTATAAAATCATTAACAATATGGTTGATCACCCTGAACTACTAAAATTAATCAGTTGGCTTCAGAAACAGTAATACTTTTTATTTACCTGTGAGAACAACCAATTAATCAACAAACTCACCTATGTATAGAATATGTACCATGTACAACTTAATAAGTAGAGAAGCAGATATTGAGATTTTTGCAATAAATTGTAATCTATTTAAAAAAGTGTAGTATTGGTATTGCAACATTGAGAGATATATAAAATACTTATTTTTTTTGGGATTTTTAATGGTGTATTTTAAATCATACAATCTAAACGTTTCGATAACACTTACATTTATCTTCGTCAGTAGTAATATCTGGTAAAATTGTTAAAGATGTAAACAATTTTGTCAAAGTTGAAAAATTAAAACATAAACATCAGCCTGCTATCAACATAACAGTTTGAGAAACGTATAAAGCCAACTATAAAATTTAATTTTAGTAAAGAATAACTAGATCGTTAGAGTCAGTATCGTTGAAGTAATTAATAAAAATAAATAAAAAATTAAAATTTAAACACTGTGTCTCGGAAACGAAGCATATTTCGACCTGCGTTTATAAGAATCTTGTTCACAAAATAACTTTGGCGAAGACCTCCTAAAATCAATCGAATTTATTTACAAACACCCTATATATTGCTTTTGTGTAGTTTTAAATATTTTAGGTCTCTAGAAATCTACCGAGATAAGAAATATCCAAATAACTTCACCCAGTGGTATAGTTTTAAAAGTAGTTTTAGGTCCCTGTAATTGTTATGGCGGAAAAACTTGAAATTTGAAATAGTATTCTAATAATCGAGGCTAGATTCCATCTCGCAATATTATGGTGGGAAATTTGAAATAGTATTCTAATAATGGGACCCTCATACTGTCTCATAAGACCCAGGACTCTGTTCAAATTTTTTCATTATCTGAATAAAGATTAATTCTATAAGAAAAAGTGTAGACGTATTTTCTAAAGAAAATTTAATTTTACATGAATTTTCTTTCTAAAGTTTTTTAAGGAAAAGCGAAATAAATCTAAAAATTAAATAAACATGATTGAAAATGCTGAACTTGTTTCATCGATATTTTTATAGAAGCGGGCGGCTTTGGACCTTTTTTTACGATAACGTGTTTATGTCTATTAATCTCTATCTGACATGAAGTTTTAAACGTCATTCTGACATAGATTATTACTTTTATTTTTACAATTTTGCCGGTTTTCGTTATGAACGTATACAAAAGAGGTTATCCTAAAAAAATTGATATTAAAATTATTTCGTTTACTTTAATTTAAGTTAGCATATAGATGTCTATTACCTGGGAACGCCCTTAACTATTTTTTTTAGTTATATTTGTGCATTTTTCATATGGTACTTTAATTGTATGTGTCAGATTTCGATCCATTTGGTCTATTCCCCATATACTCATTATATTTGCCTATAACAAACGGCCGTGGAACTTGAATATTCTTATGCTGTACTTTGGAATATCTCTTTACAGGACGTACAGGTTCAACGCCATGACATGTTGAGACTACGGACACAACATAGTTGTCTTTCTATCTAACGAAAAATATCCCTGTTTTCTTTCTATGGCACTCAAGAATTGTCCTCTGTTTTTCAATAATTGTTGATCAAGTACATCTTCAAAGACCTTTCTTACCGTTAGGTTTAGTTTTGTTTCTTGATTCTTTCCTTGACAAGTTTCTTCGATTTTGCGAAAGGAGTATTCGGTTTTGCTTCTCTTGTTTCTAATTTGGGAATACAGTTACTTCCTATTGTTCAAGTAGCTTGATAACCTTCAAATCTAAGGAGAACAAGCAAGTTTACTGAAGTAAATAGGTTGTCGAAATAAAAATGGTACGGCAACTTAATTTTTTGTGCGGGAAATTCACTTAAAAGTTTTACAAAAGGAGATGCAGCCTTTCCAAAACTTGTGCTATAAGCATCAGGAATTGTTGCATTTTTTCCTTGATACAAATCGAAAGTCACGCAATAGGCCTTATAGCCATACCTTATCGGTTTGCCTTTAATGAATTGTTTGGCACTGTGCTTTCCAAAATACATTATCATGCTTTCGTCGAAACTTAAATTTTCTTCCGGCACAAAAAGCAACAGGAATCTTGTTTTAATAATATTCATTATAGGTCTGATCTTCGCAAACTGATCAGTCATATTAAGTTTAGTATTGTCAGAACAGTGAATGAACTTCATGATTGATAGGAATCTGTTTCTCCGCATAGCTCTCTATACCAAGTCATTTCTAATGTCTTCGGACTTCTCCCAATAATGACGTTTCGATGGTACTGAATTGTAACCACTCAAAATCAGAATTCCTATTAAGCATTTTATTTTATCCACTGTAATATTTTGGTTTTCTTGATTTTTAAAAGCTGTACATTTAGTGGTTTCGTGAGCCAAGTGTTCAATAATCTCATTGGTAAAAAACATTTCAAACACCTCAATAGGGGTTTTGTTTTTGTAAAGTTCATAATTCGGCGCAGGAAAATTATCTTTTACAGATTTTATTACATAAGCTTGAATATACTCAACATTTTGTAAGTTTTCTCTTTGGTAATCCAACCAAGAACTAATAAATGTTGGAGCGTTATTTACATTTTGTTGGTCAATTCTTTTAGAAAAAGTAGCTTCATTATTAATCTTTTTTACAACTGACGAAGTACTGGATCTGGTTTAAACTGATGAGATGAGGATGGAACGGTTGAAGTAATACATGAAAATTCTTGAGTAGCATCATTTGAATTACCTACAATATGACCGTTAGCAAAAACTAGCTCTACAGGTGCTAAAAGTTGTTTACCAGGCAAATTTTCCAAAGTTCCGCCTTCATCCTCGTCTCCGTATTCTTCATCAGTAGGTATACTTCTTGGTGGAGGTTCAACAAACAGCTTTTCTGGGGTTTCATTTTGATCATCTTCCAAGAAAACCTCTATTGCTTCTTGTAGAGAAAAACCGGGCCTGAAACCAAAGAGAAGTTTAAACACGGGTCCTATGGGTACAGCGTGAAAAGTCCTGAATATATGCAACTTGCACAAACATAAATTTATCAAAAAATCTATACTCAAAATATCTCAACCTTTATAAATATTACTACGACAAAATTAGAGCCATAACGCATAGCTTACCTTAAAATATCTTTCATGCCTTGAAAATCGAAAAAGTCATCCATTTTAACTATGCAAATAAAAAACACAGGTTCACTTTACCGAACTAAATGCTAGACTGACCAAGATTTACGCTTCCTAGAAACTTGTGAACACAGTGCCATCCCTTCCCTTTAAACACATATGTACCTGAGATGCTGGAAAATACGGCGTACCCATTTGGACCCCAGATGCGGTCCCAAGTTAACCTTTGTCTGTCTTATCCTAAAAAAATGTTATTAAAATTATTTAATTTCTTTTAATTTCCATTTTGTAAGTTGCAAGGTCGTGTGATGTTCCAAACCAGATATTTTTGTATGCAAATGTCGTGGAAAGAATTTGATTTTAAGCAAAAATTACAGATTCAATGCCAAGGTAATCTAAATGTGAAATAAATTTAATTGAAAGAAAATGTAAATTATTCATCAATTATATTAGAAACATAATCTTACCTTTGTAATTTTAACTTCTGTAAGTAAACAAAGTTTGATATTTAAACAGGAAAATTGAAATCAGTTGCTACCAAAAATGTTTTTGATCTTACTAGGTTTCATGGTCATAGTAAAGGTGGATGTTGCGATTTTACGTAAGACTTTTTTATATTGTTTCAAATGGTTATAAATGTTCAATTTTAGCCAGTTATATTCCACAATGCTATATAAACGATCCAGATTTAAATAACTGTATATTAAATGCCGGTAATTCTGTAAAACAATACGTTAGAAAGGGTATAAAAGAAATTAGTTTACCATCCCATGATCCTTTCATATTTCGCCGCCTACATGCTACTCACACTTCACCAGTTTCCCATTTTTCTGCAACTTTATCCAATATAACGTTTGTTGGATTATACAATTACGAGTTAACTAAAATAGAGTAAGTTTAAAAAATCTAGTATTCTGGTATGCCTTTAATTTTTCAGATTTGATCCAAAGGAACGTATCTTTAACGCAAATTTTGTACTGCCTTATTGGACAATCTTCACTGAAGTTGTAGTTAGTGGTAATCTATTGCTAATACCAATAAACGGTGTTGGTACAGCATTTGGTAATATATCACGAACTGATGGTGAATTTAGAATTAAACAAGGACACGGTTGTGAAAAGTTAGATTTAGAATTTAAGCTTAAAATGTCGGATGTAAGTGTATATCTAAGCGGAGTACCGCAGGAAGGTAAATTTTAACAAACTTAAAATTTATTTACGATAAAATTCATTTTTCAGAGCTAACAAACATTATCTTCAACAGTGTCTCTAAAATATTTGCGCAGGAAGTGTCAATGTTTTGGTCAAGCATTATTGAGGCAATAGCGCATACATATTTAAAAAATGCTTGCATGGAGATTTCTTTAAGTGACTTGTTTCGATTCTAACTGCGATACGATAATAAATAATAATGATTGTATAATGTACGAGTAAAATCAAGCAACACTAATAATGTTCAATGCGCTCTGTGAGTGGATACCTTTCTGTTCGTTTGCACTGGTAAAGATATTTTTGTAAGCTTACTGGAGTATTTTCTCCTCTACCATATTTGGCTACGATTAACAATAACAATCAATAAATAGTATAAATAACAAAATGTATCCAATAACATTACCGAGTATATTTATATTCCTATTAAGTTATACATTACTACATAATAATGATACAATTTTAACGCACCAGTGTAAAACTGTATGATTCTATATATACAGGGTAACAATTGCGAGCGTTATGCTTGCAAAATAAAAAATCTGTAGCGATGACCTCAGAGTGTGTTGAATCTTAATTATTAAGTTTTTCTTTTCGTTATCACTCACAATACATTCAACAAATCTAATAATCTTACAACCTCGACAATCTAAATAATCTCGATAACCGCAATAATCTAGCTATCCTAGAAAATCTCGATGATCTCGACAATCCGGATAATCTCGATAATATCGAAATTCTCGATAACCTCGACAATCTCGATATTCTCGATAATCTCGGCAATCTCCATAATCTCGATAATCTCGATATTATCGATAATCTCGATAATCTCGATAATCTAGATAATCTAGATAATCTAGATAATCTAGATAATCTAGATAATCTAGATAATCTAGATAATCTAGATAATCTAGATAATCTAGATAATCTAGATAATCTAGATAATCTAGATAATCTAGATAATCTATATAATTTAGATAATCTCGATAATCTCGATAGTCTCGATCATCTCGATAATCTCGATAATCTCGATAATCTCAATAATCTCGATAATCTCGATAATCTTGATACTGATTGTATCTCTTCGTTTTTGAGAATGCATACCAGGGTAACGATATAATGCAATCGACAAAATTATAAACGCCGGTGTCTATGTAATTACTACTAACAATTACTTGAGCAGTAATTACAAGACAAGTCAAAGTAGGTCAAACGCAGTACCCAATATCGTTCGTATAAAGGATTAGATATGGTAAATTTCCATATATGGCATTACTTGGAAAAAGAAGTCAACAAGATAAAGACGTAAGCTAATTTAGTATTTAAATCCTAATTTATCGTTGCTGCTGGTGGTATAAATACGGATCGTTGCAACACTCATACAATTACAATATATTTCTTGTTATCAGTACAAAATTGAATTATTTTGTACATTACGTAAATATATTTGCTTAAAAGATTGCCTTAACTTATATAGTTTACTACCGTAGATAACAATCATTTGTTTGTAATCAATAAATCAACACACTCGTCCTATGTTTTGCTAAAATTAAATTGACAAACACTAGTAACTAGCTTCTTTATTTTGTAAAGTGGCTTGAAATAAAATTTACAAAAATGTTGCTTAGTAGAACAAATCCATTGGTACGGATTTAAAATGTTTTAACGCTTTAGGTAATTGTTTATTGATTATTACCATTTGCTTTAAAAGTAAAATAAAATTGTTATTACGGATACATTTATTAGTTATAAATTCTTATAATTAAAGATACAGTTCGTATACTATAACATTAAATTTTTGATATTATAGTGTTGAACATATTGGTGACTTTCATTAGGTGAGATCGACTTGAACTTGTATATAAGTTGGCCAACTTAAATTATTGTTCTCTCCGTTAGAAAACTCGCCGCGGCACTGCTCGTTTACTGAACATTGATATACTATTGTAAAATCATAGTTTAAGAGAATTATCTTAAAACTTCTTCTTTCTGATCTGAAAACAATGTGTTATCTAGAACAAAAGATAATGCATTGTTTTCATTGTTATTCATATTACTTTTGGCGTTCCACAGGGATTTAGAACCGCACGTGCATACATTAATATAAATCTATTATTTACTTCAAGCTCTATGTTAACAGTTTTTGCTATTTTATGCAAATTTTTTCATTAGTTACTATCCATAATAACATAGACGTCTCAATTCACTTGATTCCCTAGTTCCAGTGGGCCTAATTGATGGAAAAGCCAATACAATATCGTGTTTTTTATTACTTTTATACATTTCGGCTCAAAATTTGACTTTCATCAGAAAGATATCTCAAAATGTATATAATTTGAAAATATTAAAATTAATTCATTAACAAAGAGATGTTACTTACAACTACATGGAAAAGCACTGGTGAACATACAAAAAAAAACATTACCACCATAATGTAACAAAATAAATATACTGTTAATTATGGAATTGGAATAAACATTAACGCTAATAAACACAGAAACTTCTCAACGATTATTTAAATGGTTCTTGAACGCCATATAGGGTAAACATATATATCCATGAAACTGATAACTGTAATAATAAAATAGGAAAATGTAAAATTGTTCAAAAAATCACAATGTACAAATGAAGTCAAAAATTACGTTAAACGATAAGAAAAAAAAAGGGGGGAAAGGCGGGGTATGTTAGTTCAGAACATAATATGGTGTATATTGTAGGAATTGACTTTTCTTTTCTTTTTTGTATAGGGTTGTTTGAGTAAAAATCAATCTAATCGATCGATCTAAGGCCAATAGTCTAAAGTGGGCACTACACAGATATACTGTTATACAATCATGGTATAAAAGAATGACTTTAAACTCTTGCTTTCTAAACTGAAAGCAATGCGTTACCTTGAATAATAAATATTTAGTTATATTCATATTATTTTAGGCGTTCTACAGGGATTTGATTTAGGACCTCTATTATTTTGTGTGTTAAAAGCCTTTTGAATATTCAACTACCTTGTTGCAAACATACGAAACAATAACAGTTAACTATATTCTTCACAAAAATAGTATTCCATTCTGAACCAAATAGGTAAATACTGTCTGATCAAATACTTACGCTACTACTATTAAAAAACTCTAAAATGGACACTAATGGTCTTTGTTCGATCTACTATTTTTTACTCAAACAACCCTTTACAAAAAGGAAAAGTTTTTTTTTTTTTAGGATGCTCATGCTTATGGTTAGTAATATTTATTTTATAAATAAAATATATATATATATATATATATATATATATATATATATATATATATATATATATATATATATATATATGTGGGTTGATTGGGTGCAGTGTGATTAATTAGATCGTTAGCCGGTGTCATGCTGGGTCGTCTTCGAATAGACGGGGGGATACGGAGGGCACATGTGGTATTATCGAGGGATTCTTCTACCTACTCGGGGAGGACGTCTAGGAGTTGTGTAAGGGTTGCGGGAGGATGTTGGAATTTTAATTTGGGTTTTTTTCGAGGGAATTTGGGAAAGCGGTAGTTGTACGGAGTGGTAAGAATATCTTTGGTTGGGATAGTATTGCCGAAAATTCTTTTATAGTCGAAGTTTTCCTGGAGTGTTTGGATACGGTTTGTGATTGGGGGTATATTGGTGTGGTGTAGGGTTGTAGGGTGAGGTCATTAGGGTACCTGAGGGGTAACCTGTGTATCCGCCTAAAAATTCGGTGCTCACAGGAGGCGACTGAGGAAGTGTTTTGGGGTGACAACCTCTGATTCTACCCTGAAGGGCTCCCAGTAGGTTTGCGCGGTTTCTAATTCTGTTTAGTGTTCTTTTTACATCGGGGAGCCAATTGAGGGTTCTAGTGAAGAGAATTCCTAGGTAGGTGATTTCATCTTAGAGTGTGAGCCTTTCTTGATTAAGGGCGAGGGAGACGTTTCTGGAGGCAAGATTGGGGATCTTATCCTCTGCGTAATGAGGATGTTGGAAAAGGATTGTTTGGGTTTTGGTAAAATTGACGGAGACTATCCACTGGTTCGCCCAGTTAGAGAAGTTCCGTACGGTTTTGGATACGAGGCGGGAGGCCGTTTCGCTGTTCCGATTAACCGCCCAAAAGGCGGTGTTATCCGCAAACTGTGCAACGACTACTCCGCGTTGGGTAACTTTGGGAATGTCGGATGCAAAAATGGTGTGAAGGATAGGGGCTAAGGCAGAACCTTGCGAAACGCCTGCTGTAGGTTGAAAAGGATCGGATAAGGTTTTCCCTACTTTGACCCGAACTGACCGATTGGTCAGGTACGAGAATAGGAGTTTGGCGAAGGGGTCGGGTATGTTAAGGTTTCGGATCTTTTGCAGGAGATCGGCGTACCAGACCCTGTCAAATGCTTGCTTAATGCCTAGAAACACACCCAGATTTGATTGCTTGTGATTGACTGCTCTGGTGGTCTCTGTAAGCAGCTTCAACGAGGGATCGTGACGCGTTCGATTAGGACGGAAGTCGAATTGGCTGTTGGGAAGGAGGTCATTGTAGGTGGTCCCTGAGTCGCCTGGCTAGAATCTGCTCAAAGCATTTTCCGAGGCAACTCACGAGGGAGATTGGTCTGTAGGAGGAAGGCGAGGTAAGATCAGCGTGGGGTTTAGGTATCATGACGGTGGAGGCCGATTTTCAGTCCGTCGGGAAGTACGATAGGGTAAGGCATTTATTGTAAATAGTGGAAAGTAAAAGGAGGGCTGAGTCGGGTAGGTGGCGGAGAATTTTACGGTTTAGGCCCTCATGACTTGGGGCAGAATTTTTATCTTTTTTGAAATATGATCTGACCTGGTCGGGCGTGATAGAGGCGTAAAAAGGACTCTCGTTATCGAGTAGGGTTTCGGGAAGGTTAAGGTTACGGAAATCTTCAAGGCGACTCTCAAGGAGTGCCTTGAGTTGGTTATCAAATTGGGGATCATCTGGGGATCGCAAAATGGATTGGAGGTGGCGACCAAAGAAATAGGCCTTTCCTTGGTCGAAGGAGATTAGGTTGCCCTGAAGGTCGGTTAGTCTATCAAACTGTTGCCAGAAGAGTTTAACATTTCCATAATCAAGCTGGGAGGTGGCTTTCGTCCAGGAGTCTTCAGAGTGTTTATTGGCTTCTCGCCTGATTAAGGAGTTAAGGCGATTGTATTCGGTCTTGAGAGCCGGATCCCTGGATCGCAAGAATTGACGGTAGATTAGTCTTTTCTCTTTGATCCAGTTCAGAATGTGCCGTGCGAGTGGTTTTCGAGAAATGTCGATGTTTTTTAATGGGACAGAGTTATCGACCGCTTCCGCAATAACGGAAGTTAGATCTCTAATGGCTCTCTCGAGATCTTGAGACGTTTGAAGATTAGGTGTGGGAAGGTTATTGGAGATGTGTTAGGAGAACACATTCCAGTCTGCCTTTGAAAACATTCAATGACTGTATTGAGGGGGTGAAGGGGGCGCTGGACCGAATGAAGTTTTGACCAGTAGGGGAATGTGATCTGATGTGATCGTGGTGCCTAAAAAGCACTTGCGATCGAAACAGTGAGCTATAGGTTCGGAGACAATGTTGTGGTCTATTATTGAGGCACCTAAATGATCGAAGTAGGTTGGCTGTGTTGGCGATTCGTAAGAGCGGCAACTGCAACAGAGCAGATGATAGTTTGTTAACGTTGCCATTCGTTGCGGTGTCACCAAATTGGGTGTGGCGAGCATTGAAATCACCTAGGATTACTGCGTTGGGGAGGCTAGAGGCATAGATTATAAGAGCATCGGAGAGGGAATTGTGGCCTGGCGCGTTATAATATGATATAAATGTTATAGGAGTGGGAAAGTGCACCTTCACAGCAACGCATTCGAGATGCTGTAGGTGTGCAGAAAGTTGAAAGGGAGTGGATGGAAAGCAGTTTTTAATTAAGAGGGTGGTTCCGTGGTTGCTATTGTTTAGAAATGAGTGATACGTGTTAAAATTGAGTGATCATCGGGGTATGAGCTTTTTTTCCGTGATGGAAAGGATGTGTACGGCGGGTACAGGTGGTTAAGCGGGTGTAGGTAAGAGAGCGGGGTTGTGTGTGTGTGTGTGTGTGTGTGTGTGTGTGTGTGTGTGTGTGTGTGTGTGTGTGTGTGTGGATTTGTGTGTGGTTGGTGTGGTTTGTGAGGCAGTGGAACGTGTGAAAATGTAGGAGTGAGTGGATGAAGTAGAAATGGATGAGACGTTTGAATGGGAGCGTGTACGTGAGGAAGATGGAGGTGAAACGAGTGTGTGTGCGTAGGATTGTGTGCTGTGTGTGAGGTGTGTGGTGTTGTGGGTGGACGGACGGCGTCGGGGTTTCGGGACACAACCGTTAAGGTAGCACGGTGGCGACCGTGTTTAACCATCGCTGTTGTTGTTAGTAGGTTTAAAAGTGAAATAGGATAAATAAAATCAAAATTGGGAGAAAGGCCGGGTCTCCGCCGAGGTGCAGTCTCACACCCCGAGGAATAAAGACTTGGAAATCGGAGACCCAAACAGGAAGGGAGGAAAATAAGTGTTAAAAATAAAACAAATAATAAATTAAAATTAATTAAAATTATTTTTATTAGACGGTAACCTACAACGTCGGTCCTGTGTTGGCGGTGTCCTGGATGCTTCTGGAATTCCTCGCTGCTATATTCCGGCTGCTCCTTCTTGGGCTAGGCTGTGTCTCCCTATTGATGACCGCTTTTCGTATTATCTGTATGCAAGCAGTGACAGATCTAACTCAGAAGCGGCGAAGATCACGATGCCGGAACGATGAGCGAAAACGCTAAGTTCTTTTTTGTGAAGTTAAGCGATTGTAATAAATATCACAATGCGCTTACGCTGGATAGGGGCTTACGTTCGTAACCGAGGTTCGGAGTGCCCTGAAAAAAGAAAAGAAAAGTCAATTCCTAAAGTATGTTCCGTCTTAAGTCCAGAATTAACATACACTCTTCCTTTCTTTTTCTTTTTAACGTTTAACGTAATTTTTGACTTCATTTGTACATTGTAGGTTGGTAGTATTTTTGAACAATTTTAAATTTTCCTATTTTATTATTACAGTTATCTGTTTTATAGATATATATGCTTACACTATATGACATTCAAGAACCACTTTAATGGTTGTTCTCCGGTGGTATTTGTGTTTGAGGTGTCACTTTCTCTGTAGCTTTCCCTTTCACTTCGACTACTTTTTCTCCTTTTTCTTTGGCCCGTGCTTCTTTAGAAGCGTCTTCTAGGTATTGTGTAATCTTTGTGCATTATCCTGTATGTTCATGCTGAATGGTTTTTTCTCTACTTCAATGGCTTTACGAAAAATTCAGTGTGTTTTATTTTGGATATTGGCCAGCATCTTGACTTTATCGAAGTACATGTTATGTGCCGTCTCCTGGATATGGAGTGTGTGGCAGCAAAGAGGTTGACAGATTCTTCAGTGCCGCGTTACGATCTACTTGTCTGCATACGTTGATGTGTCGGTTTGTTTGTCTTATGTAGCTTTTCGCGCACCCTCCACGTGGTACTCGTTGCTCCTCTAGTAGAATGTTCGCCGTCGGCTTCTGGCGTATCTTGGTGGTAAAGATGGTCTCAGTGTTGTTTTCCTCCTGGAGTTTTTCTATCTTATCTGTCACATTGTAATACCCTATCATAGCTTTCAAGTCGGTATATTGTGGGGAGAATCTCCAAACAGTTAACTTTATAGTAATTTGCTCCAATATAAAATAAATCCAAACGCCCGTAAATGTGAAGAGTATTTTATTGCATTCCTTACCTGAAATTTGCGCACACGCGCACACCCCACACCGCACACCGCCCACGCGCACACCGCCCGCGCACCGCACACGGCACACCGGCACACGCGCACACCCACACGTGCAGCGCACCCACCGCGCACACGCGCACACGTTCAACGCGCACAGGGCACACGCACACCCACCCACACGCCACACGCGCCACGCGCCCCCACACGCGCCACCCCACCCACACCCACGCGCCCGCCAACCCACGCGCACACGGCCACGCGCACACAGCACACGCGCCACGCGCACGCGCCACCGCACCGCCCGCGCCACGCGCCACGCGCCACGCCCGCACCGCGCAACCGCGCACCCACCCACCCCACCCACACGACACCACACCACACTAAACACACACACACACACATACCAAAACCAATTAAAATTTTTTAAAAAATTCGAATAAATCTAAATCTTTTTTACACCAGAAATAACCACATCTCATGATTGTAAACTATATAATAACACCAAACATCCCAAGACCAACGAGCATGGATTGACCGGGCTGAAGAGGGAGAGAAAATCTACGACTAAGATATATATATATATATATATATATATATATATATATATATATATATATATATATATATATATATATATATATATATATATATATATATATATATATATATATAAAATTTAT
>JARFJB010001291.1:0-31622 GCA_036346205.1 Vesta saturnalis
TGCCGCATACACGCGCAATGATTTTTAATTTGCCTATCTTTTTTCTAATAATTTTTAATGAAATTTTATCCTTCAATTCATTATTTTTGGTTTAAGATTCCTTCATTTCGTCCATTTTATCGGACATAAATTGGACATTGAAAATATCGTTACAATTGCAAAGGATTAATTTCCGTATTAAACTTGTTACTTCAGTCTCTAGATCAATGTCTAATTTAATTTTAATTACTGAGATTAGCTTTATTCTTACCATTGACACCTAATTAATTTTCCTTTTGTTGATTTGCTTTAGTGTTACTATATTGAACAATTAATGATAATTTTCTTCAATCCATGCATTTAATTTCATTGATTAGAGTTTTATTACAAGCGTTATTATTTTACGTAAAATTTTAATATAATTTATTACACATAAATTATTAACCACTATGATTAATATTATAGTCCTAAGATTAATTAAAATATTTTAAATATATTTATAGAGAAAATAACATCTGAACTCAACGGTGTCAGACAAACAATATAATAATAATAATAATAATAATAATAATAATAATAATAATAAAAACCTAGGGGTGGACTACCTACTAGGCGCGTCCCCAGGTGGCGGATAGGGGAATGACCTTGCAAATGATCTTAAGTGATGAAAGGCCAACACCGAAATATGAGCTCGTGGCGATAAACCGCCACTGTTAGCTCTAGAGAATACGGTGTCGCGGACCAGTCCACGTGGGGCCTCGTAACTAACGAGGCAGGATGGCAACCCTGCGTCCCCTTAGCTGGAAGCCACTTTTTTAAACTAGTCTTTAGTGGCTTCCCTTACTTTAACTCTTTTTGTCGGAGCACCTCGCTCCAACTCTTGTTCTTTCAGGCCCCAGCGAAAGCTGAGGACTTCCTTTTTTCTACTCTTCCCAGGACATCGCCGTCAAAAGCGTATACGGGTGTGGCAGCCCGGGATGGGGCGGCTGAGCGCTAGCCGTGTCCTAATACCGCAACCGCGAACTGTACTTCAGAGACTCTAGCAGGGCGTGGCTAGGGAACGTCGTACAGGTGGGGTCGGTTTGGCTTTTCCGGACTACGAGGAAGGAACCTCATAAAAATCCCCAATCCCAAGGTCGTTTGGCAGTTTTAGGTGCTGAAGGGATTGCGCGAGGATGCCTAGCGTGGCCAGGGGAAGCCTGGTTCTTAGCGTTGAAACGCCTTGGGGAAGAGGCGCCCCCAAGTATAAATGCCCTTTTAGTATGCCTCTTGCTCAGTGACATTTATTCAGTGCCTCGTGGGAACAATATGAGTATCCGAAATCAATTCACGAGTGCCAACTTTAAATATGGAGGTGCCAGTGGGTCCACCTAAAGTCCAGAACCCAAAGACGGTGAATTTAGTGGCGAATCCCGTCTGCTTGTGCCAAGACCATTGCTCGACTTCTGACAAAGATAATGGTTTGGAGCTTCCTCCAAAAGCTCCCAAAAAGGGCAAGCAAGAAGGAGACCCCATGGTCCCGGTTACTGCTTAAAAAGGTAGAAGGCGATTTTATTAAAATCAGTCCTTTTTAATTTCGAAGGCATTGTAGGATTAGTTGGTGAAAATGATAAAAAAATAAAGGAATTAGTAGAAACAAGGACAAGAGCCCAATCTAAACGATTACTTGAGACTAAGAGAATGGAGACATAGAATAAGGTAACACCTCATCCAACACTAAACAGACATAAAGGGGGTATACCCCGATCTATTAAATTGTTCATTGGATGAGATAAAAGACGAACTTTCATGAGCATGTCACAGAGGTGAGAAGGATTAGGGTAAAGAGGAAGGGCACATGGGTAGATACGCCTAACCACGTCCTTACCTTCAACGAGAACCCCAAAACAATAAAAGTGGCAATGTATTCTTTAATGGTGCGGTAAACCACCACCATTACGGTGCTACAACTGCCATAAGTTCACATGCAGCATCCAATTGCAGCAAAAAATTGTATCTGTGGAAATGCAGAAGGTTCACCTTTGGGAACCAAAAGTTGCCTTAATTGTGGCCATATCTCTGGAAATGCCCCCCTACAAAAAGAATGTAAAATACAGGAAATAATGGTTATTAATAAAATATCATACTTTCAGGCCAAAAAATGGTATCCGGTTACTAAAGAAACTACCTTTAACGGCGACCACCAATAGCAATATTTCTCTCAAAATATAATCCCAGAAATAAAAAAATAATTAAGGAAGAACTAAGTTTACTTACCTCAACCTCACCTGGCTACAGTTCTAACCAGAAAGGAATACTCCATGACGGATAAAAATATAATTAGAAAGGAAATGAACATAATTAGAAAACCTCCAAATCCGCCATCCTCCAATGAACAAGAACCTATGGAGGATGAAACAGGGAGAAAAAGAAAAAATTTGAACAGACATCTATCGGATCAGTATCAGTTCGGTAGGGAAACTATGGTGAGATGGCAAAATCTAAAAAAAAGGGGTTGGCAGAAGGGCAGACCGAGAGGTCCCAAAACAGTCAATGTGGTTTAATTAGTGATATTTTATCTGTGATATTTTACTATTTTAAGAACGTGATAAAACTGTGATATTTTAGCGAAATGTATTAAGTCGTTTGTCTTAATGTTAGTATAGTCAATAGTCCGTTGTTCCTTTTTTACTGTTATTTATTAATAATTGTTTTTATTGTAAATGTAACTAAAATGGCTCATTTAGACGACAAAATATATCTCAATGGAATTGAATGGACTAACGATCACGAACTAAAATGTTGATACAAATAATCCAATTATTATATGCCTTCAAGAGACGCATTTAAAAACGAAAAACGTTTTTTCGAGGAAAATGTATTAACAGGAATGATACAAAACATCAAAAGCAAGTGGTGGGTTGCGTTCATCCGAAACGGAACGCCAACGAATATGATCTCAGTCGACACTGAACACCTTGTCACAACGCAGTGGTTTTACAAAATTACAATTTGTAATGCATATTTTATTTTGATGGAACTTGATGGTTACAAAAATGAACAACTTCCACCCCGTATTTATTTTAGGGATTTAACGCATTCTACCCTTGGGGATCTACCCAAGGATCAACGTGGAAAAATCGTTGAAGCCGGAAAGAGAATTGTTTTAAATACAGGACAACCAACACACATGAATACGAAACAATAGTTTTTCAACGATAGATTTAACCTTAGCCAAAATAGTATTGCGCTGAATTTTAAGGCCCTTGAAGAATATTACAATAGCGACCATCCCAATTCTTATATCAACGGATTTAAAAAAGGAATATTCCATTCCAAGAAAGTGGAAAACAAACGAAGCCAATTGGGAAGTTTACAAACAGTCAATTCGTCAAACCCCACAAGACTTGGATGACATTGATACAATTGTTCAAGAATTTTCAAAATAATAAACGCCCAGAAAAAGTATACCGCGTTCTTCCGGCAAAATTAAAACCGATGTGTTCCTTGGTGGACCAACGAGGTCAAAAACTCTGTCCAAGATAAACGAAAATTATTCAATAAGTTTAAAAGATCCCCAACAGTAGAAAACCAATTAATTACAAAAAGCCAGAGCCAATATGCGGAAGATTATTTTAAAAGTAAAAGATCATCTTGGGAAACGTATTTCCTCTATAAACTCCATAACCTCCATGGAGAAAAGCAAAAAAATACTGGAAAACCTACTACTATTATCTCAGAAATCATTAAATGAAAACAGAGAAATAACAAACATTAAAGAACAAACAGAAGCTTTAGCTACAATTTGAAAACATCAGTAGCTCTAAATGCTTTGACAAAACATTCTTTAATATGGACACTGAAAACTACTGATTTTCAAAGTGAAGAACAAATAGAGTACAATAAACAATTTACAATGAAAGAACTGAACATGCTCTAAAACTTAAAAAAGATAAATCACCAGGTCCAGATAATATACTCCCATGCTCCAAAACCTTCCTGCATCCTCACAGAATAAGCTATATATACAACAAATTTTTGAAAAATATTTCCCCAAAATGGAAAGAGTCCATCATAATTCCAGTACTAAAGCCCAAAAAATATGACCCCAAATAGTTACAGGCCAATTGTCTTACCAGTAATATGGTAAAGTATTGGAAACGATGATAAACAGAAGACTTATGTATTTGGAAGCATGGATTAATATCATCCCATCAAACTGTTTTAGAAAACATTCTACAAAGACTACCTTGTTATATTGAACACTACATCGTTGAGGGCTTGAAAAACACAGCACACTGTAACAGTATCTTTGATTTAGAAAGCCTATGATAATATGGCGCTTTAACATTATACAACAGCTACATGATGGTATAGAAAACTGCCCAAAATTATAATTATTTTCTATCAAAAAGAAAATTTGGTTAGGATAGGCACACTATCAAAAACATACGCTGGAAAAGGCATTCCTCAAGGCTCCTAAGCGTGACCTTATTCTTAATAGGAATAAACAAGCTACTTTCGACCATTCAGGGATGAAAAAGTGTCTATATGCTGACGACCTAATAATCATGTTTCAAGGAAGGGTAGATACAGTTAAAGAAAAATACAAATAGTAGACCAAGTGATTCATTATGCAGGAGAAAAAGGTTTTACCTTTTCAAAGAAAAACTAGAGCAATCAATTTCTGCCGCCTAAGGACCCACGAAGACCCAAACCTAATAAAATGGTTAAAATACCAGTAGTACCAAACATAAAAGTGCTGGGAGTTACACTGGATGAAAACTATACTTTAAGCAACATATCAGTCAATTGGCAGATTCATGTAAAAACGATTGAATACAATTAAGCTTGTGTAACCTAATTGGGGTTCCTCTCGAAAGCAATTACTTATGCTATAAAGCATTTGTACTATCTGTAATTGACTACAGCTGTATAATCTATTCCTCAGCTAGACCATCCACCTTAAGAATCCTAAATAGTATACATGCATATGGAATTAGACTAGCCACAGGGCATACCAACTAGCCCAACGCAGCACTATTTGTTGACGCAGGCATCCAACCATTACGCATCCGTTACCAACAACTATTACTTATCTACCACCAAAAATCAATGCTTTAAACAACCATCTAAACCATGATCTCATAAGTAACAACACCAACCAAGAGTATGAAGAAAGGCCAACCATAATCAGACCAGCTCTGGAAGAGCAACAGAGTTATTAAAAAAAACAGGTTAGAATTAGTCTCCATAGAAAACAATCAAGCTCAAGAAATACCAACGAAGCTTAAAAAATCAAGGGAGAAATTAAAAGCAAAATACAAAACATATGGCAACAAGAATGGAACGAAACAAATCGCAGCTACAAAAATCAAGAGTAACGTAAAACCCTGGAGAATAGCAAGTCAAAATATAAAACCTTTAGGTTACGTTAACAAGAATTGAATAGGTCACACCAATATGACGCACTCCACATACTAGGAAGGAGAAGACAAGATATTGTAACAAAACACTTAACTATGAAGCACATTTTATTAGAGTGCACAAAATACAAAGACGTCAAGAAGAAATTAGGGTTGAAAGATACTATGGAAGATATCTTCAGAGATGATCAAGAGCATGTGACATTACTGCTCCAATTCTTAAAAGAAATTGAACTAATAAATAAGATATAAAACCAAAACTTGAGGAAATGGCAAATGACCGTAGAAGTCACGCCAAAAAAAAAAAAAAATAATAATAAGAATAATAATAATAACACCAATTATTATATCTTCGACAGGTGTAGTATCTTGCAAACTTAAATCTCATCTAACCTCATTAAATTTAAACCCAAAATTATTTGTTATACTTCAACGAACTGTCATATTACAAACATGTCACATTGTTTATTGTTGTTTATTTTGAATACATAAATCGGTCCTACTAAGTCGAAAGACTTGTCAGTAAGTTCCGGTTTAGAATAACACGAACTTTGTTTTTACATCATTACTTAGATCTATTTGGAGCTATTGGGTTGGCAATCTTGTATTGTAATTTAGCTATGTAAACAGGTAAAAAATAATATATGCTTTAAATAATTATTGCTCATTTCTTAACAATGTTTTTAAATTATTTACAAATAATTTTTTGGTCTCAGCATTTTCAATATCGCTAATCTTATTGTAGAGTTTAAAACACACTTTAATGTTCTTTCACCATATTTGTTATAAAATTTTGGTTTACATATCTTTGGTTTCTTAGTGGATAAGGATGGTTTGCAACCATTTTATATTCATTTTTACCGTAGTAATCTATTATGTTAAAATATAATAATAATAATAATAATAAT
The DNA here is from genome assembly GCA_036346205.1 of Vesta saturnalis. NCBI lineage: Eukaryota > Metazoa > Arthropoda > Insecta > Coleoptera > Lampyridae > Vesta > Vesta saturnalis. The sequence goes on from JARFJB010001291.1 coordinate 6,293, forward strand.
AATAATAATAATAATAATAATAATAATAATAATAATAATAATAATTTCATTTCATTTTCATTTTCATTCTCATTTTCATTTTCATTTATTTATTTATCCAAGTATCATACAGTTTTACGGTCCTACTAAGTCACAAGACTTCTGTAGGTTCCTGTATAGCTGACAGGTAATACATTAATCAATTACAAAGCATCAAATGTAATTTTAAAAGGCGCTGTGGGGTGATGTGCAATCATTGCGCAAGTAAAACTGTAAATATACCAAGAGAATAAAATTTATCATTGTGTTATTCACTACTTAATCTAGCTAATGTTATTTTTAAGTGATTCACAAACGCTGACCTGCTATTTGTATTATCATCTATTACTAAATCATTATATAATTTTGGTATTAGACATTGTAAGGTACGTTGGCCATGTTTATTATTAAAATGAGGAACTACATAACTACGCCGTTTGGTGTTATGATCGGGTTCTACAATTGCTTTATAGGCATCATTTTCATAATGGTCTATCGTATTATAATATTTATATTTTAATAACAATTCATTAATTTCAAGGTTTTCGCCTTGTATCATTTTTAGAAATTTAATTTGAAGTTTATTTATTTTTTTGATATGTACATCTTCTGCACAACCCCAAATTCTTACACCATGTCTTATTACAGATTCAAAAAGTGTTTTGTACATGATTAATTTAACATTTTTATTTACATTATTTTTAATCGCATATAAACAACCAGTAATCTTTTTGAGTTTATTAAAAATTTGATTTATATGTTTGTGATATTTAACATTTGCGTCAACACATATCCCTAAATATATTGTTTCTTGTACTTCCCTAATTATTTTACAACTACGATCCTTATTTTTATACAAGCAATCACAATTATGTATCTTAACTTCTAACGATTTTGAACATTCATATGGGGTGTTTTAAACATCATAGATACGGTTTTGATGTGTTTATAAATAATTTTCTATCATGCAACCAATCTGTAACTTTATTCAGTTCTATCTGTAACACTGTTTCACACATTTCAGGATTAATGTGAGAATACAACAGTATCGCATCGTCCGCGTACATATATAGTTGGCACCTATTTACAACACTAAATATGTCATTTACATATATAAGAAATAGTAAGGGCCCTAAGTGACTACCCTGCGGTACACCAAAGTGACATTTTTTAATTTCGCTCACTTCACTTGCCACTTTTACCACAAAGTTTCTGTTTTGAAGGTAATCCTTAAACCAAAGTAGTTCCTTCCCACTGAAGCCGATTCTTTGGAGTGTATTAATCAGTATATCGTGGTCTTGTGTCGAAGGCCTTGCTAAGGTCTACCACAATTGTATACCTACACTTATCCAAGGTAATTCGTTAAGTTCAGTTAACAGATGTTCAGTGCTTTTACCTTCCTGGAAACCGTACTGGTTAGCGTTTATAATACTATTTTCACATAGATATTTTTTAAATGACGCACCACAATCTCTAGCACTTTTCTATTACGGGTAAAATGCTTATTGGTCTATAGTTATTCATGTCGCAAAGGGTCACCTTTTTTAAAAATAGGACGGGTTATTGAAGTTTTAAGTTCATCTGGGAACTTCGCAGTTTTTAAAGAAACGTTTAATAGTTTACAGATTAAAACACTAAAAATTTGTTTATTGTTTTTTATATCTTTTGCTCGTATGTTGTCGTGTCCTGGACATTTGTTGACTTTTAATTTGTCAATAAGTTCTTCAATGTGTTTAACTGTTGAAAGTGGTATATAAAAATTACAAATTGTTTCTTGTACATTTGAGGTCACTTGTACACAATAATTACATACATCTCTTAACGCATTTATTTGATTTACAAATATTTCAGAAAACTTGTGTTCTATGCTGGGTAAGTTATGTGTTCTACCGATGGTACTAATTATCTTAGAATCTACGTTTTTGGTTTCCTTTCTATAAAGTAGACTATTTATTTGCTTCCACATTAAATGCGGATCTCTAGAAACCATTTCAAACTTCGTATTAAGGTACATTCTTTTCCTGTCTCTTATCTCGTTGTTTAATTTGTTTCGAAATTTCTTGTAGGCAATTCTATATTCCGTGTTATTTGGGTTTGACTTCCATTTCTTAAAAATACGGTCTCTTTCCTTCATTTTGCAGTACAAATCTTCAGTTATCCAGCCCTTGTTATTTTTTCTACCCCACCTGTTGCTATTCGGTTGTTCTTCGATCAGCGATTTATAATAAATGTCATGCATTTCAGTAATTATTTTGCTCAGAAATTCATTAGCATCATTACTGATTATACTATCCCAATTTATTGCAGTAATATACCTCTTTATTTTTCTATTGTCAAAATATTTTGATTGATTTATCTGCTGAGGTATTTTTGGTTTATCAATGTTAATGGAAACACAAACAGGATAATGATCAGAGATTTTATGTTGCACAACTGCTGATAAAACGTTATCACCTTTTGTTCTTATAAATATGTGGCCTATCAGTGACTTTGTTAGAATTCCTTCTCGGATTTCCTCTCTCGTACATTCGTTAATAGCACTATTTAGTCCTTTTGAGTACAGTATGGTTTCATATTCGTGAACATTATGATTTTCGTATTCAAGGTTTATGTTCATATCTCCTATTAAAACTGTGTTGGTAGCTTTCACATTGTTTAACAATAATTCCAGATCTGCAAAAAAGTCTTGTTTCGTTTAGGAGGTCTGTTTATAAATATAAGATGTATCAAGCTGACATTAGGAAATTCAAATATTCCTTCTATACATTCACAACTATTGACGGTGGTAGGTACTAATGTAAAAAGAAATTTATTTTATAGTATATTATGAGCCCACCCCTTTTTTATCTATTCGCAACTTGTAAGTATAATTGTAATTATTAATCTTATATGCACAAGTTCATCTTCACTAATATTAATTTCTGATAATAAGATGATATCGAAATTACCCATTTGAAATAATATTTCTAAAACGTTCCAGTGTTTTCTTAGTGACCGTACGTTTATATGAATAATATTAACATGATAAAGTTGTGAATTTGATATTTGATTGTGAACATTCCATTCATTAAGATCCTTGCATGTTTTAAAATTAATTTGTTTGTTTCTTATTTCGGTTTGAATCCAGTTCATAATGGGAGATTATATTACAAAAATTAAAATTATACAAAATTCTATAAAGATATATTAGAAAAATAATATTTATTCTTGAATGAGAAAGCAGAACTATTTACACGATATATATATTTAGATCCACAATGGAATTAATTCGATACACTTTTCGTTATCATCTTTACGTATGAGCAGTCGACCATTCTTGACCCATACATATCGGTAGTTATATGCACGAGCTCGTGATTTAGCTTCCTTTAACAGATTACGTAATTCCGGAACTAAACTTTCGTTAAAGAAAATTTTTTTATTAGATCACCTATCCTGTTCACTAAGCCTATTCCACCACGTTTTCCCTTTGGATATAAATTTCTTTTTACCGTCCTCTGTTTGAACTTTAGCTAATAAAAGCGATGAGTAATAATAATAATAATAATAATAATAATAATAATAATAATAATAATAATAATAATAATTAAAAAAAACGTCGGAAATATCTTAATCAAACGCGGTATCTTCCAAGGAGACTCTCTCAGCGGACTATGGTTCTGCTTAGCACTTCAACCTCTTACGACGATACTTCAAACATCAAACAAAGGATACCTAATACCTGGAACAAATCATAGAATTAGTCACTTATTCTACATGTATGACCTAAAACTAATGGCAGAAACAGAAGCACACTTACATCGATTACTTCAATTAACTGAAACCTTCAGTTATGACATTAAGATGCAATTTGGTCTAGATAAATGCAAAATCAACGCTATGTGCAAAGGGAAAATGATAGAGACGGCAGCATATCAGACAAGGCAGCAAGCCGGTGAAATACTATCTTTAAATGAATTGGAAACCTATCAATACCTAGGCATACAACAATCGAGACGAATAGACAAAAGCTCAACTAAAGAACATCTTACTGAGAAATTCCTAGATATATTAAAAGCTGTACTAAAGTCAAATTTATCAGGAAAAAACACTGTCACTGCGGTTAATACATACGCTGCTCCTGTTATAAGTTACAGCTTTGGTATCATAAAATGGAGTCCTACTGATCTGGAGGCACTAAACAGAAAAATTAGAACAATTTGCACAAAATATCGCACAAAACACCCTAATAGCTCTGTTGACAGATTTCTCAATCGAAAGAAAGGAGGAAGAGGCTTCACTGACTTCAGAAATGTGTATTATAGAGAAGTACAACAATTACGAGATTACTTTCAAGAAAATGTCTAACTTCCCACTCCATAGGGCAATCTCGCACATAGATAAAAACCTATCGCCACTACAACTGGAAAATAATAACTTTAGATCAATAAACAGCATCGTTGCAGATGAAGACAAAGAAAGAACGTAGCGAGAGAAAGAATTACATGGGAGATACATTGCTCAGGTAACGAGGATCACATTGACAAACAGGCATCCTTTAACTGGTTACGAACAAGTGAGATATTCCCTGAAACCGAAGGATTTATAATGGCAGTACAGGACCAGACCATACCCACTAAAAACTACAAGAAATACATAATGATGGATGACACCATCGACAACACCTCCTGCAGAATGTGTAACAATAGTAACGAAAACGTAGAGCATATTTTATCAGGGTGTACCAGCCTAGCTCCTAAAGATTACCTTTCTAGACATAACAACGTAGCTAAAATTATTCACGCTAAACTACGGGAAAAGTATTTTCCTAGTACTAACATACCGTACTACAAGTATATACCGGAAAATATAATTGACACACCCTACGTAAAAATCTACTGGGACAGACCAATATTAACCGATCAACAAATAGCACACAACCGAACTGACATAGTGTACCAAAATAAGATAAAGAAAATCACCTACCTTATCGATATTGCTATCCCGTCAGTGGCCAATATAAAAACTAAAATTAAGGAAAAAGTAGAAAAATATCTCCCCCTAGCAAACGACATGAAGTGCACGTGGGAACAAGAAAAAGTAATAATAATTCCCATCGCTATAGGTATCACAGGGAAAATACCTAACCAACTTCACGCAAATATAAAAATACTAGAACTGCGTCATAACACTTACCAACAAATCCAGAAGGCAGTAATTCTCGATACGTGTCGAACTGTCAGGAGAGTATTGAATATCGCATAAAATAATAGCACTTAAAACCGTCACATCTCGATTTCCATCACCTGAAATAAAAATCAATATTAAACATCATCATACAACCCAATTTGAACTAATTATAAATACTTACCAATCAGATGTAATCACTCGGTATCCATACTTGCCTAAAAATGGCCGTATGCATACCTTATCCGCCCATTAAAAGTAACAAGAAAATAATAATAATAATAATAATAATAATAGGGAAGTAAAGTCGAACCAGCACCTCCACGTGGTACTCCCTGGTAACGCCAACGCTGGTCGCAAGATTTTTGTGTGTTTGTTTTCCGTCCCCTTGGGGGTTGGCACCCGTTGACCCCCCGAAATATAGCTGGCCGGTAGCTATAAAAGGCACCCTACTGGAGGGGAAAATCAATACCATGGAAAGTTTCAAGGTACAATCCAGGGCGGTACAGGGTTCCACCCCGGGAGCCGTCCAGATGACCAGTCCAAAGACGGAGAGATTGGTGGTGACTCCCGTCGGCTCTGTGCCACACACTCTAGCGCGAAAACGGATATAGAGAACGCTCTGGATGCCGAAGAAACTTTTATCTTCGCCCGAAGCGGCAAAGTCTACCGATCTCCCACTATTGAAGGGTTGAGGACTGCAGAAATAGTATACACGAGTGAAAGAAGTAAAGATGATTTGAGTAAAAACGCAATACAAAAACAATCGGAAACAGATATCAGCCATAGTGAAAATGAGATTAGTCATAAAGATCAAAAAAGTAACGAATTAGAAAGATCGGAAGAAGGTCACAGTACGAAAGTCAAACGTAAACGTAACAGAAATAAACAAAGAATAAGCAACGCAGAAAAGTCTGAGTCAGACCAAGCAGAAATTAGTGAGAAGTATCATGTCATCAAAATTTCCAAAGAAGACTACCAAACTATGTCTCCATTTGCAATTCAAAAGAGGATTTTTGACTGCGTTGGGGCAAATGTTGAAATACGTAGAATAGGACCCGGAATATTAAGTGTGAAAGTCGATACAACTAAACAACTGCCAAACTTAAATAAACTGGAATTTATAGAAGGTAAAAAAGTTGTAGTAACTACAAACGATAGGCTTAACAAATCAATGGGAATAATTACAAGTACTGATCTTATATCATGCTCAACCGAAGAAATTATCCAGGAATTAAAGCAACAAGGTGTTATTGATGCTTATAGAATAACAAAGAGGATGGATGGTAACGTAACCAAAACTGCATCAATAAAACTAACCTTAAACAAAAGCAAACTGCCTAGTGAAATTAAAGCAGCATACTTAAATATAAAAAAGGTACATACCACTTCCAATGAAATGCTTTGCATGTCAGAGATTTGGTCACCTAAATACTGCAACCAGGCTATGTGTGTCTGTGGAAAGACTTCACACGAAAATGAAGCAAGCTGTATGAACCCTCCAAAGTGTATAAACTGCGAAGGACCACACAGTGCTAAATCAACTACCTGCCCTACGTTGGTGAATGAAAAAGAAGTAATAAAACTGAAAATTACAAATAATGTGACTTTTAAAGAAGCTAGAAGCATGGTTTATAGTAAATATTACGTAGTAGCAAAAAATTTGCAGATAGAACAAATCCGAGCAATGGTAACTATAAAGAAGGCACTTCTCAGAGTGACACATTAAAAAGTAAAGTACCGAAGCATACGAATGATAAAAATTAAACATCAAGCGAACGCTATCATGAAACGGGACCCACACAAGTTGATAAAATAACACCCCATTTAAACCAAGAAGTACAAAACCCGCTGCTCATGGGAAGTCTGTCAAACTGGACAATGGAACCCAACGAAAGATCACAGTATTCTGAGCTCTCCGCAGCGGATGGAGATGCTGAACCTAATGATGACGTAGACCAAAGGCCAAAACGAAAATGGGAATGGACTAAAGGAGTAATACGATTAAGTCAAAGGAAGGATCCCAACGGAACTTCATATAAGCCAAAGAAATAATACCTGTGATAACCGCATATCTGTGATATATTTGTTGTGTCTTTTTTTAAGTCAATTATCTAGTCATACATGTTTCTATTTTATACATATATATATAATATATATATATATATATATAATATATATATATATATATATATATATATATATATATATATATATATCTTTTTTTTTTACAAGTTCTTATTGAACTAAATCTTTATGCTCAGTGAACTCAAAATTCATCATTTCAATCATTACTTAATTAATCATAATAATCATATTCATTTAGCTATACTCAAAAACATGTTAGAAAGAAATCAATGGAACGCTCGTTATTAAAAATAAATATGATGAATTAAGATATTTAACAAACAAACATCAACCAATGATATTTGCTATTCAAGAAACCAAGTTAAAACTGGCGAGGAATTTGTAATGCCTACACAATACATAGGAAAGATGTTTATGGGGGTTATGGTGGTGTCATGATAAGGACAAAACATGATGTAGTAGCGAAAGTGGTAAATTTAAACACTAAGCTTCAAGCAGTTGCGATCAACGTCCAAGGTGAAGAGAGATTTACGATAATCAATTTATATCTTGTAACAACCCTTTTTTGTGGTTGTATTAAAAAGTACATTAATTTAAGAATCGTTCATTTATTTGGCGTAATACTAGAAAAGTTTTTAATTATTAATATGTAGAATTGAGAATGGCAACTTAATTTGCATTTCCTAGAACAAATCTTTTGGGTGTAATATTACATAAATAGTTATAGTTCCCTTTCTTAAAAAATTGGATTGATATTATTGTATCCGCGCAACGCAAGAAAACTTTTAGGGAAATACTCATTTGAGTTATTCTGAAAGCTTTTTTTTTAATTCACTTAATGCTGAATGTTACAGCAGTAAGCATGATTTTTACCTACTTTTTTTATATTTGGTGCCATCAGATTTTGGTGGTAAGTTATTTTCTAATTCATTATATTTAAAACTAAAGCCTTTGCTTTTTTTAGGCACCTTTTAAGTACTCACCTTTTAAGTACTCACTTTTATTTTTTACTTTTAATTACTTACTTTGCACTTATTTGACTCATATTTTTTTAATGCTTACTTTTATATGGCATTTTTATAATAATTATTTTAATGGCACGTATAAGTCAGTAATTTACTATTCTATTTTCTAATTTAAATTTTTACTTGAATTACATTTTACAACGCAAGTTTTACATACTTTTATAAATAAATTTGGCGAATTAAACTTCAAAGAAATTCAATAAAGTTATGGACACAATATATAAAGGGAAATAAGCAAGACATTGACGTCACCAAGTTCACCATTCTGCTTCATAGTTACCAGTTACAGTTTATGTACCGAACGTTCAAAGGTAATGTTTTTATATAATTTTAGAATAGTATGAGACTTCTGATTTTTAACCTTTTCAATCAGATATTAAATAAACTTAAGTTATCATGTTATTTTATTTTAATTTTGATAAATTGTTTATTTAACTAGGTTTTGTTGTTCCTATATATATATATATATATATATATATATATATATATATAAAAACATCCTCGAGATTTTATCATTTTTCATAATTTTTAGATAACATTTGTTTATGAATTAAGTATAAGTGAAAATAATTAAACTTATGAGAAGCAGGCAGTATTTCAGGTATGTTAATTAAACTCTAAATTAGAACTCTCCCTATCTCAATCTACCGATGAGCCGATGGCAGTAGCGATTATTATTTGGTAATTTTTTATTAATTAAAATTATTCGATCAATTACAAATTGTTTATTACATCATCGCTTTTGTGTTTTAATGTTATACTTTGACGCCATTTAATAATTGTTGTTATACTTTAGCAACTGCTTATAATGTTATACTTTGACGCCATTTAATAATTGTTGTTATACTTTAGCAACCGCTTATAATGTTATAATCTTCCTGATTCATCATGGAATGAGCAGCAAATTCAAAATATTTTACTTCAAGTTAACCAACCGTACCTGCTTGTAGGGGACTTTAATTGTCACAATACAGTCTGGGGATCAAAATACACTAACCCAAAGGGAGCACTCTTAGAAGGTACAATAAATGAAAGATCATTAATAATCATGAATAACAGACAACCAACTACGTCAATGAAGCATCGGAGGTTTTAGCGCAATTGATCTTTCTCGCATCTCCTAGGTTGCATTAAACTCATCATGGGAGACCATAGACGATGCCACCACAGCGATCACTTCCTATCATGATAAATATCGGAACACAAATACACAATACAACAGCATCCCAAAATGGAATATAGAAAAGGCGAACTGGGAAAAGTTTAACACCTAAGTACGGCGAAATATGAAAAAAATAACACGGTTCAAACACTATCAGACACGATCATGTCAGCTGCGTTAGAATCAATACCAAAAAATCTACAGCATTAAAAAGCCTCCAGTACCATGGTGGACAGCAAAATTGGATATATAAATAAATTTAAGAAACGATTATTGCGAATAAAAAAGCACAGAACAAACGAAAACTTAATTGCTTTTAAAAGAGTACGATCAACAGAAAGGCGACTAAAACGCACAGCGCAACTAACCTCATGCGTCAATACACGTCCTCAATAAACTCTAACACCAACATAAAAATGTGGCGCAAAGCCAAAGCTATAATTGGTTGTAGCAAACCACCGTCATTGCCTACACTCAATATTGATGGAAGATTAACTAATGACCCTCAAAGTACCCCAACCACCTTGCACAGTTTTTCCAAAGTGTATCTTGTGATTCGCAGTACTCAGAAGCATTTAAAGACCATAAGAAAAAACCGAACCAGACTATAAAAGAAGATGACTTAGAACCATATAATAAATTATTTGTACTATCGGAATTGACAAGGGCTCTAACTAAAACCAAAGATACGACACCTGGAAATAATAAACAGCAGTATGTTAAAAAATTTACCCACAGAAAGTAAACAGATGTTATTAACATATATAATAACATATGGGTCGGACTTATGGAAATTAGCAACAGTCATAGCACTCCCAAAAGAAAAAGATAAAACCAATCCGGGAAGTTACAGGCCCATAACGTTATCATCCTGTATAAGCAAAATATTTGAAAACATGGTAAACTATAGAAAACCGTACTAGAAAGAAAAGAGAATTAGCAAATATCAAGCTTTAGAAAGGGCTACTCTACAACTGATCACTTGCTACAGATGGACCATATAATAAAAAGCGTTTACAAAAACTCAACATATGTTAGCGGTATTCTTTGATTTGGAAAAAGCATTAGACAGGTATGGCGACAATACATAATACGACAACTTAAATTATTGACTTAAGGGAGACTACCAAAGATAATTCAAGCGCTCTTACAAAAACGCCTTTTCCAAGTCCGAATCAGCAACGTTAAACGTATATGAACAAAAATGGTGTACCACAAGGCTCAGTGCTTAGCACGACACTGTTTACAATAGCGATTAACGGGATAGCGGATGGTATATCTCAAAATAGCAACGCCATGCTCTATGTGGACGATCTAGTAATTACAGTGACGGAACAGAAATTGAAGAGATGAGTAAAATAATGCAAGAAAATGTTGATGTTGTGGTACTGCAGAAATTCGGTGACTAAAATTATCAACAACAAAAACAGTGTGTATGCACTACTGTCGCCTGAGAAAAAAACACGTCGAACCAGAAATATTATTAAACAATTCTGTTATACCATATGAAATACATCACAAATTTCTGGGACTTAAGTTTGATAATAAACTTACTTGGAAAGTACATATAGAAGAACTTACCGCTAAATGTAAAAGAATCCTAAATAAGATTAAGGGCTTGTGCAATTACACCTGGGTGCTGACCAAAGTTCACTAAGGAAGATAGTTAATGCCTTAATTACATCAAGAATTGAGTACGGAAGCGTAGTGTACAACAATGCAGCAAAATCACACGTTAAAAAAATTCATGCTGTATGGAACCAAGCATTGCTGTTAATTACAGGGGTTGTTTCGCCCACACACTGTATGAATATTATTGCAAATTATCCACCACTCGAACTCAGGTTTCTAGAAATTAACCTTAAGTATGGAGCAAAACTACTGAGCAAGGAAATCCATTTACTCCACTCAACAATAGTAAATCCACTAATGTTGCCCAAATATGAATGGAACCAAACAAAAACAATACCTGCTATAACCACACACCAACAACTACAAACTGAAAACATAAACCATAGTATTTGGAATACAGGGAGAAACATATACGATTGGTTACTATACGTTCCTCAAATAGTTATATCACACCAACAAATCAAAAGGACATAAACACAACATTCACAGAATTTAAACGCCAACATGAGGACTTCATAATTGCATACATTCAAATAGAATTTAGTGAAACAAACCACAAATACTCAGTTATTGTCAACAACCAAGCAAATGTAATTGCAATTCACCTTCCAGAGGGATCCTCAGAACTAACCGCAGGTCTTGTTGCAATACTCAAAGCAACAGAGTTCTGCAAAAATCAAAATAAGGTACTAATCTGCATCACATCTAAAATTGCTATCACAGCCCTCAAAAACCCATACACAAAAAACGACCTAGTAAAATATGTACTGCAAAGTATAACAAAGTGTAGCGATCAGGACAGATGTATAAAACTAGTACATACGCCTAAGCGACTAAACAACCTAGTAAACAAATCATCACAAATTGAAGGGGAAAGTGAGATCGAAACATGCAGTAAGTGCACACTGGACGATATATTAGTGAGGATCCAAAGAAATATTAAAACAAAATGGCAAAATCAGTGGGAGAGAAGTAATAGTCAAATTAGGGAAATAATAACAGACGCAAGACTAATACATAAAAACATTAAATTAGAACACAGGAAACAAGAGGTGGTATGGACGAGAATAGTTATAGGACATACAAAACTGACACATTCACATATATTACTGGGTAAAGAAAGTCCAAAGTGCGCTCAGTGCGGGCAAATGTCAATACGCCACGTTGTAGAAGACTGTGAGACATTGCAACCATATAGAAATAAACACAATATAAAAAAAGAATTAACAGCAATAGTCAAAGAAAAAAGTGAATACCTCAACCTTCTGAATTATTTTGAAGACGTTAATATAATCAACGAGATATAATTAAACTGGTCACAACGTAACTACCCACTAAGGACATTCAATGATCGAAGATATCAAAAATGTCTTACAATGGGTAATTACTTTTAGAAAAAAAGAAAAAAATAAATAAATAAAAGAAATAATAATAATAATAATAATACCTCCCCAATGAGATCCACCTTGACGTGGTGGGGAGGCTCATTAGCCACTGTTGCAGGCAGTGGTGAAGCAAAGAGATCTCAAGTCGTTTGTCTTCGTTTACCGCATACCGTTTCGTCATATATTCCTTCCTTACGTCCGTTGTCTACATTTGTGTTTCCTTTCGGAGAGTAAACTCCACTGTAAAATCTGAAATCTAAGGTGTTATGCGATCCGTGCCAAGAGATGAATGGCTATGCGAAGTTAGTCGCTAACAGCCCTCAAACCTGGCTGCCTCTAGTTGTAATCAGTTAAGCCTTGCTACGGTATGGGACCACTGCCGTAGTAGACCTGTTTTTGCCCATTCTCGTGGTTGTATGGAAAGTCTACATTTAAACAAAGAGTCATCCACCTCTTTAAACGTGGATACGGTGGGGTCCGTCCAAAATCCCCACTCCCAATACAAACATTGAAAAGAGTATAACTGTCCCCGGTTCTTGTTTATAGGAAAAATAGAAGGAGATTTCTCCACAGGTCCTTTCTTAATCTCAAAAGTTTATTTGGATTAGTCGGAAGAGTAGAGGAAGCGAAAAGGTTCAAGGAATGTTGCTTATTAAACAATCCAAACGTTTGTTACAGCTCAATAGATTCTGTGGATTTGATGTAAGTGTCAAACCACATGAAACCTAAATACTTCAAAAGGTGTTATATTCTGTAGGAATTTCTTAAACTGCAGCGAGGAAGAAATTTTGGATGGATTATCGGAAATAAATGTAACTGTAAAACGAATAAAAACGAAAATTGGTATTCTTAAAGATACTCTAACCTTATACTGACTTTTAATTCCACGTCTTTACCTAAGACTATAAATGCAGCCTACTATACTTTAGTGAGACCAATATGGCCCTATGCGTTGCTTTAAATGTCAAAGGTTTGGTCACACTATCTTTAAATGTGAAGGTCCGCAAGTTTGTGTGCGGAAAACCCCATGAAGGACTCCCATGTGAAGTCCCAGTCTGCTGTCCTAACTGCAGTGGAGATCACCCTGCAAATTCGAAAGCGTGTGCGGTACATAAAAAAGAGCTTGAGATACAAGAGATAAGAGTTACACAGAAGATTACATATCCAGAAGCGAGGCGTATGGTGGGTAGTGTGGTAACATCCGGTAACTCATACGCAAACGTTGCAACACGTAAGTCTGCTTGCAGTCACTCTCAGGTGAATATTATATCTGAAGTGAAAGATATAGTAAATAATGAAATAAAAACACTTACTTCAGTCTTAATGGAGTACATCAGAAAGTCGCTATCTATGTCAACAGTATATAAAGAGACGACGAAAGACATAGAAATTGTAATGGGCGAAGAATCCAGGGGTGCAAAGAGAAAACCTTCTTTGACCAGGTTACAATCTACAGAATCTAGTGTAATTTCTGTAAACGAAAAGACGTTAGAATAAGCTAAACAGCCCAAAAAGAAGAAAGGATGGCTCAAGGGAAAGCCTAGGGGCACTAGTACTCAACGTGGGTCACAAGAATAGTCTGTGATATCTACTAGTCAAGTTTAAAACCTATGTGATTAAAATCTGTGATATTTTATTATTGTGTTTGTTGTGTTTTATAATTTATTTTACATTATCAATTATCTGTGATATTATATTTGTCCTCGTTCATGTATCTAGTCAATCGGTGTAAAAACATATCGAGTGTTTATTTTACAATAAATAATAAAATTCAAAAAAATTATCCAATGGAATTGATGGGGACTATCCAACAATCTGAAACGAAACTGCTAATTCAAAAGCATACTCCGGTGTGTTGCTCTTAAAAACTTGAAACCCAGAAGCAAATAAATCAAAGGTTTTAAGCTCATAAGAAGAGATTTTCACTCACCTCAAAGGTCCTGTGGCGATGTAGCTTTTGCAGTCCGAAAGGGCACACCATAAAAAAAATATAGACACGCCGCTTCAAGCTGTAGCAATAAAACTTGAAATTAACGGAGGTTTTACATTTAATATTTATCTCCTCAATACAAATTATAATGTTGTAAGATTGGAAAAATTATCAACCAGCTACCAATACCTTTGGTAGAAGGGACACTATCCCCATCCTTTTTACGTCACAAGCCCCGCCCTTTCCTTTTTTATTCCACGTGGGGACCGGATTTTCCACCCTTATTTTTACTTGCTTACGTGTAGGACGTATTTTTCACCTTAATTTTATGGTTTCTTTTCAGGCCCAACCCTAATTTACACATCCACATGTGAGACCGTGTTTTCCCCTTTTATTTTTTACATACCTCCGTGCGAGACCGTGCTTTCAACCCTAATTAAAAGTTTTGATTTTTAATGGGCGTTAAGGACCGTATTTACCCTTATTTTGAGATGATGATCTTTTAATTATTTTTACTAATATAAGATGATGATCTTTAATTATTTTATTAATTAATTATCCTAGGAAATTCTTAAGCTGATAGCTTTAAGATGATGATCTTTAATTATTTTATTAATTAATTATTTTTAACCCGAAATGATGTAAAAGATAGTTTATTTAATTTTGTGTTTTTACTATTAACATTTATTAGAACTTGTTTTATCAGATATTATTTAAAGAATTGATTAGATAATAATAATCCACACATTGATTGTATTTCCCCATTTTATTATATTAGCGTATTTTTACCATGAGATTGTTATTACATTTATTTTAATGCCTATCTACAGGTTGTTTAACATACGAAATTTATTTATACACTGATTACATGTTAACACGTTTCGCCGAAGAGTGCAATTTATGCGTGCCCCAACATAATGTAACTTATAAGATGATCTTAAAGCTGTAACCTGATAGATTACAAGCTTTTATAATAATAATTAAAAAAAAATTATTAGAGTTGATGTGGTTTTATTTCAAGTAATTGTTTCAATATATATAAAATGTAAGTGGACCTGTATTATTTGTTGTAATATGTGTTATTACACTTTCTTTTTAATTACCGGTTGTAACCTTCTTACATAACTTCAACTTATACACGAATTAATAACCACCTCCACTAGTTTATAACACAATCGCTATGTAGCGTGTTTTATTTACACCGTACTTCTACAAACTATTAACGCTCCATTTTAATGGGGCGATCAACTATCTGAAAAGGTTAACTGTTAAAGTGTACGATGAAGATCGTTTAAAGCAAACCTTGTATTATTCTTATATACGAATGATATTTTAAAAATACTAGTATAATTAACATGAAGGTTTATAAATCTACATCCAGAACAAAAACAGTTTTAAACACAAAGAATTTATCTGTAAGGGACAATGCTATTACATAAGACGTTTTACAAAAATGGTTATTCCACATTGAAAATTGTTAGTCATCAGAAACAAGTTGGTCTTGAAGTTAGCCTTGAAGTTAGCTAGTCATAGGTTTCGAAGTTTACCTTGGTTAGCCTTGAAATTTTTATAAAAATGTACACTTGAGTTTAAGCTGACGTATATTGGTTTATGTCCATTTTATTATGCTAAAAAAATGTTATTAAAAAATGTTTTCTACTAATGACCAGTAATATATTTTTATCTATATACGAAATTTTATTTCAAACAGCATACTCATTCTACCTTGAGAAAATTGATAACCTTGGAAACAAGTAGGCTTGAAACTCAAAAACCTCTGTTACCATTCTCGTCAATGTAGATGGGTCCAATGCTGGTCTGGTCTGAAAATACCTCGACCATAAAAAGGATTTAGATTTATAAACATGCCCCAGGGCTATGTTAAGTATGGTTAGGTCAAACTTCAGACATCCCCGAAGATGCCGATTCGACCCTAACATTAACGAGCACGCTTTGCACAAGACCCAATAGCTGCATTCTCGTTTCTCGTGTGTTTCGCTCTTTAAAGTGTAACTGTCATCAGTGAGCATTTATAATGTATTCTCCTGTTTATGAGCCAACATCAGCGGACATTAGAGATTTTACTGACTGTTAATAAACTATTACAACATAACCGTTCAAGATAATGATGAAAGCGATGACGTGGTTGAGCTGGGTGTATCTCACATCCAAGATGATGGTAATGTTCACAGAAAGAAAGAAAGCGATGAGGAAGGGGGAAGGGCAAATCTCAAAATCATGATGATGATGATAAGGACGACTCACGGTTCAAGAAGAAGAAAACCGATAAAGCATGTTATTAAATAATAATGATGTATTGTTGTTTATAATAATAATATATTTTCAAAACGTTAAGCTTTGCTTCGATTTTGTTAATAAATCTGTTTTTTCTAGCGGTGCTCCACCGTCTTGATTCATGTTTGCAAGTTTACAAGTTTTTCGCTTTAGCGTGTTCTCGCTTCCCGGGGTGTGTGTGTGTGTGTGTGTGTGTGTGTGTGTGTGTGTGTGTGTGTGTGTGTGTGTGTGTGGTGGTGGTGGTGCGTGCGTGCGTGCGTGCGTGCGTGCGTGCGTGCGTGGGTGGTGCGAGCGTGCGTGCGTGGTGCGTGGTACGTGCGTGCGGTGTGCGTGCGGCGTGCGGGCGTGCGTGCGTGGTGCGGGGCGTGTTTTTCCGGCGCGCGTGCGTGCGTGCGTGGTGGTGCGTGCGTGCGTGCGTGGTGTTGTGTGTGTGTGTGTGTTGTGTGTGTGTGTGTGTGTTGGGCGCATAAGTGCGTGCGAGCGTATGGCTTTTTGACAGATGTATTTATTTATGATAAGATCAGGCTTGCATGTAAAGTAATATAGAGGTGAAACTAACTACCTAATGTGTTTTGCTGCTACACGTATCACAGTATGAAGATTCTGTTTATGTATTAGAAAACGTACTACAGCCTCGAAACAGAGTGCAGATAAAAATTGAAGAAAGTGAATACGGTACAACTTCGGCGAGCAGACTTAAAGGTTTTAGGTGTACAGCATTCCCAAAGCAGCGTTGAAACCATTTAATTTAGGACTAACCTCATGTCCATGTAATAATGTCTGATAAAAACTGTCAGGTATTATTAACTACTTTTATAGGTTGTTACAATATAATCGTTCAAGGTGAAGACGATGAGATGATACTATCTCAAAATCTCGATGATGGTGATGCTCTATGAAATTTCAAAATAAAATAGATTACGTCACTCTTATTTTCAGATTAGAAATTTTGCTATTAATCCCATCTGATAAAAAATCCACAAAGATGTATGCGGCACAAGTGTTGAGATGCTTGAAATCGATCTCGAGCCACAAGAAGAATGTGTTTTCGACGTGGTGCCTAATCAACTCCCAGACACGCACCTCGATGTGCGATTATCGTAAACACGGATCCTGCAAACAAACCAGACCAGCATTGGACGAGAATGGTAACAGGAGTTTTTGAGTTTCAAGCCTACTTGTTTCTCAAGGTTAACAATTTTTCAAGGTAGAATAGTATGCTGTTGTAAAATAAAATTTCGTGTATAGATAAAACATATAGTCTACAAATGGTAATTAATAAAAACATTTTTTAATAACATTTTTTTTAAAAATAGACATAAACCAATATACGTCAGCTTAAACTCAAGTGTACATTTTATAAAAGTTGCTAATAACTTCAAGGTAAACTTGAAACCTATGACTAGCTAACTTGGCTAACTTCAAGACCAACTTGTTTCTTGACTAACAATTTTCTCAATTGGAATAACCACGTTTTTAAAAACGTCTATGTAATAGCATTGTCTGTTACAGATAAATTCTTTGTGTTTAAAACTGTTTCCTTGTTCTGGATGTAGATTTATAAACCTTCATGTTAATTATACTAGTATTATTGGAATATCATTCGTATATAAGAATAATACAAGGTTTGCTTTAAACGATCTTCATCGTATACTTTAACAGTTAACCTTTTTCAGATAGTTGATCGCCCCATTAAAATGGAGCGTTAATAGTTTGTAGAAGTACCGGTGTAAATAAACACGCTACATAGCGATTGTGTTATAAACTAGTGGAGGTCGTTATTAATTCGTGTATAAGTTGAAGTTATGTAAGTAGAAGGTTACAACCGGTAATTAAAAGAAAGTGTAATAACACATATTACAACAAATAATACAGGTCCACTTACATTTTATATATATTGAAACAATTACTTGAAATAAAACGGCATATCAACTCTAATAATATTTTTTTCTTAATTATTATTATAAAAGCTTGTAATCTATCAGGTTAAAGCTTTAAGATCATCTTATAAGTTATATTATGTTGGGGCACGCATACAATTGCACTCTTCGGCGAAACGTGTTAACATGTAATCAGTGTATAAATAAATTTCGTATGTTAAACAACCTGTAGATAGGCATTAAAATAAATGTAATAACAATCTCATTGGTAAAAAATACGCTAATATAATAAAATGGGGAAATACAATCAATGTGTACGTGATTATTATTATCTAATCAATTCTTTAAATAATATCTGATAAAACAAGTTCTAATAAATGTTAATAGTAAACACAAAATGAAATAAACTATCTTTTATCATTTCCCCAGGTTAAAATAATTAATTAATAAAAATAATGAAAGATCATCATCTTAAAGCTATCAGCTTAAGAATTTCCCTAGGATAATTAATTAATAAAATAATTAAAGATCATCATCTTATATTAAAAAATAATTAAAAGATCATCATCTCAAAATAAGGGTATACGGTCCTTCACGTCCATTAAAAATCAAAAACTTTTAATTAGGGTTAAAAGCACGGTCTCACGAGGTATGTAAATAATAAGGGGTTGAAAACACGGTCTCACAGGTGGATGTGTAAATTAGGGTTGAAAAAGGCCTCCGAAAAGAAACCATAAAATTAAGCGTGAAAAATACGTCCTACACGTAAGCAAGTAAAAATAAGGGTGGAAAATCCGGTCCCCCACGTGGGCATATAAAAAAGTGAAAGGGCGGGGCTTGTGACGTAAAGAGGAGTGGGATAGTGTCGGCCTTCTCCTTTGATCATTGTTGGTGATTTAATTTCACAATATAGTCTGGGGCTCTACAACAAACGATGCCGCGGTACGAACTCTTAGAACTTATAGAAAATAAAAACTTTAGCATTCTAAATGATAATTCGGCTACCTATTTCAACGTAAGATCAGGAAAGTTTGATACCATTGATTTATCGATATGTTCACCAACTATACATACTAACTTGAAATGGGAAGTGAAAAATGACCTTCACAACAGTGATCATTTCCCAATAATTACAAGTATCCGAGGTGACAATCCAATGATCAAAACTGTAGCCAAATTCCAAATCCAGCAAGCCGATTGGGAACGTTTCACAAAACTGCTTATCCTTCCAAACCAGGATAGATTGAACCTTGAAGCGTTAACGCAATCTATTTTGGAAGCTGCGGAGGATAGCATACCAAAACCCAAGGTTCGGTACATCACTAAGGTGGTCCCATGGTGGTCATCTGAAATAAAAGAAAAAATATCATTATAGAAAAACGCTTTAAACAGATTCCGACATAGCCCTACATTGGATAACCTCGTTGAGTTTAAAAAGCGTAGAGCAGAGTGTCGAAGGGGGGAATTCTAGAAGCACAAAGAAAATCGTGGCGAGATTATGTATCTACCATCACACCATACGCAACAAGCCAAGAAATATGGAGAAAAATTGGAGCTATATCCGGTAAAACTGGATGTAACTATCCGGTATCTCTCCGAAAAGCAGATGAGGTTTTAACAAATAACCTGATGGATATATCCAATACTCTTGCAGATCAATTTTATCAAGTCAGTAGTTCTTCAAACTACTCTGATTATTTCCTCGAGGTCAAGACTGATAAGGAATCAATATTTATTGATTTTGATACGGAAGAAAATCTAGAGTATAACCTACATTTTACACTGAAAGAGTTAGAAACTGCAATTCAGAGAACTAAATCTTGTTCACCGGGATACGACGGTATTCATAATCAAATTCTTCGCCATTGCAGTACAGAAATGAAGAAACCTATTTTAAAATTCTTTAATACATGCTGGAAAGAATGTACCTACCCCTCAGAATGGAAACAAGGTATTGTGGTCCCATTACCAAAACCGGGAAGAGACCCAATGTTGGCAAAACACTACCGTCCAATCAGTTTGACCTCCTGCTTAGGCAAATTATTGGAAAAAATGGTAAATGAGCGCTTGCAGTTATTTTTAGAGAATAGACATACATTAGTCTCTTACCAAACTGGATTCCGGAAAGGTAGATCAACTGTTGATCACTTGGTCAAGCTGAGTGACAAAATATTGAGAGCATTT
Organism: Vesta saturnalis; assembly: GCA_036346205.1. Lineage (NCBI taxonomy): Eukaryota > Metazoa > Arthropoda > Insecta > Coleoptera > Lampyridae > Vesta > Vesta saturnalis. Next base: position 27,058 of record JARFJB010001291.1, read on the forward strand.
GATAATAGAGAGCATCTGGTAGCAGTGTTCTTCGATATTAAAGGAGCGTACGATATGACATGGAGACACGGCATACTGCAAAATATGTTTAAATATAGTTTACGCGGAAACTTACCTAAATTCGTGCATTCGTTCTTGCAAAATCGAAAATTCGTCGTTAGAATTGGAGATGACTACTCAAAAGAACACATCCTGGAGAATGGGGTACCTCAAGGCTCTACATTGAGTTGTACATTGTTTGCTATTTCCATAAATGAAATAGCCTCAAGTGTTACGGAGGAAGTTGATAAATGTTTATACGTTGACGACGTCATGATCTGTTACGCCGGCAAATTGGTGCTATTACAGCGAAATTACAAGTGGCAATCAACGAAATACATAAAAAGGCCAATTCTATAGGATATGTACTCTCGGAAGAAAAATCAAAATGTGTACATTTTTGCCGACTTAGGAAACCACACTATGGTCCGGTATTATTCATGAACGGCAGAATAATTAGTATAACACGAGAACTAAAGTTCCTCGGACTCACCTTTGACAGCGAGTTGAGATGGAATAGACACCTCGAGGGTCTTATATCTTTCAGAAGACAATTATTAAATATACTTAGGGTACTTGCCCACCAAGTGGGAGCTCACCCTAAACACTTCTTGATATCTACAAGGCACTAATCTTGTCCCGGATAGACTACGGGTGTCAAGCATATTCTACTTGTAATCAAACATTGCTGGGCCAACTAAATAAGATTCAAAACCTTGCTATCAGGTTACGCCTTAGGAGCCTTTCCGACAACACCAGTAAGTGCTCTTTACGTCGAAGCCAATATTCCACCTCTTGCTTTTCGTCGGAAGCAAATAATCGTTAACTATTATCTAAAAGCATCGCTAGACAACAAGCATCCTAATTATGGGATGTTCGTTGATGACACTAGGCATGCACGATTACACTGTAGATCAATCGGCCAAAAAAGCAAGGAGCACCTGGGGTCTTAATACAAACAATGAGGACCTGTCTAACTTGACGAAGGAAGCTCGAAAAGTTTTTGTAAAGGATCGAGTATGTGAGCGCTGGCAGGAGCAATGGGCCGAAACCAATACTACGTTAAAAAAGTTAAACCGACTCTTAAACCGTTATACCATCTCGATATACAACGCAGTAAATCAAGATATATAGGCTCCGCTTAGGACACACTGCACTCACTCATAGTTACATGTTAGCTGGTGAAGAACCACCAAGATGTGAGATATGTGGAGTAGGACTATCTGAACACATACTTTGCGATTGTAAACAGTATGTAGTGGAACGAAATTTATTCGATTAATGCAGTATGGGAGGCCAACTTGACAAACAGGGAACAGTGTAGTAACGCATTAAAATACATGCGAGCAATAAATAAATTGGACAAATTGTAAATAGTCTCATTAAAGTTTAGACCAAATCGATGGAAAATTGATTACCTATTTACTTATTCTCATCTATTTATATGTATATATGTTTGTTTTTACGTGTCTGATTTGTGATATTATTTTCTTTCCAATTATTGTTATTAAACAAAAGTGTAATGGCCAATGGCCCCAAGCCGACAAAGGTAGGGTTTTAGTGGGTATGTCCGGAAACAGGAGGCCCACACACTTATTCCTCCGGTGTGTGCATAACATTTACCTGCTTATAAAAAAAAAAAATAATAATAATAATAATAATAATAATAATAATAATAATTGAATTGATTTTTGACTGCGTTGCAAATGTTGAAATACGTAGAATAGGACCCGGAATATTAAGTGTGAAAGTCGATACAATTGAACAACTGTCAAACTTAAAAAACTGGAATTTAGAAGGTAAAAAAGTTGTAGTAACTACAAACGATAGGCTTAACAAATCAATAATTACAAGTACTGATCTTATATCATGCTCAACCGAAGAAATTATGCAGGAATTAAAGCAACAAGGTGTTATTGATCCTTATAGAATAACAAAGAGGGCAATTTAAACTGCATCAACTAACCTTCAACAAAAGCAAACTGCCTAGTGAAATTAAAGCAGCATACTTAAATATAAAAGTAAGACCATACATACCACTTCAATGAAATGGCATGTCAGAGATTTGGTCACTTGGCTAAATACTGCAAAAACCAGGCTGTATCTGTGGAAAGACTTCGATTGAAGAAAGTTGTATGAACCCCGCAAAGTGTATAAACTGCGAAGGACCACACAGTGCTAGATCAACTACCTGCGCTACCTTGGTGAAAGAAAAAAAGTAATAAAACTGAAAATTACAATTTGGCTTTTAAAGGAGCTAGAAGCATGGTTTATAGTAAATCTTACGTAGTGGCAAGTGAAACCTTTGCAGATAGAGCGAACAGAACAAATCCGAGCAATATTAACTATAAAGAAGGCACTTCTCAGGTGACACATTAAAAGTAAAGTAAGCATACGAATGTTAAAAATTCAACATCAAGCGAACGCTATCATGAAGCAGGACTCACACACAAGATACAATAACACCCATTTAAGAAGTACAAAACCCGCTACTCATGCGAATGTCAAACTGGACAATGGAACCCAACGAAAGATCACAGTATTCTGAGCTCTCCGCAGCGGATGGAGATGCTGAACCTAATGATGACGTAGACCAAAGGCCAAAACGAAAAAGGGATGGACTAAAGTAATATGATTACGTCAAAGGAAGGATCAACGTAACTTCATATAAGCCAAAGAAATAATACCTGTGATAACCACATATCTGTGATATATTTGTTGTGTTCTTTTTAAGTCAATTATCTAGTCATACATGTTTCTATTTTTTACATATATATATATATATATATATATATATATATATATATATAGGGTGTCAGTGAGTAACTGTACAAACTGAAATGGTATTTTCCTTGGGTCAATTTAAGTAAAAAAGTCCCATAAACATAGGTCTGATTCAATAGTTACCCAGATGCAAGCGTTTAAAGTTTATAAATGATCACATATTTTTCAAAACTAATTATTATTAGTCAACTGGAAAAACAAAACCAAAACAATCTGTCATTTATTCGTTTGTGTTCTAATAATGACAAAGTGGATTGTAGTAAATTAAGTGTAATTTAAATTTAAAATGCCTTTTCAATTTTCTAACGAAGAGTATGCTGACATCATTTACATTTATGGATTTTGTGATGGAAATGCGAGCTGCCGTTAGGGAATATGAACGAAGATTTCCCAACAGGAGGATTCCAAGTCACCAAACCTTTTCTTCTGTGTTTCAACACGTTCGAACTCATGGTTCATTTCCATCAGTTTCAATAAGATCTGATCGTCCTGTGGAGTTAAATGTGAATGAGCAAGAAAACATTCTACAGATGGTTGATCGGAGTCCAGGGTTGAGTGTTAGAAGAATTTCTTCTCTAACGGGAGTCCCCCGTATGTCAGTATGGCAAACATTACATGATGGGCTTTTGTATCCCTATCATACTCATTCCCTATGAGCAGCTCTCACATTTCCATGCATTTTAAATTTAAATTACACTTAATTTACTACAATCCACTTTGTCATTATTAGAACACAAACGAATATATGACAGATTGTTTCGGTTTTGTTTTCCAGTTGACTTAATAATTACTTTTGAAAATATGTGATCATTTATAAACTTTAAACTATGCGAATCAGACCTATGTTTATGGGACTTTTAATTGACGATACATTTCAGTTTGTCAGTTCCTCGACCTATATTATATATATATATATATATATATATATATATATATATATAATTGTAATGATTAATAATAATTATAGGATTTAAATTTGAAATTAATAATTAAATAATCGAATATGGGGATAGGATCAATGTTATTAAAATTAATTTAAATGTATAATTATATGATTATTGATTATATTAGAACTAGCTCAATCTCAATTTGGGGATAGGGATCATGTATTTGTTGAAATTAAATTTATTCTGGATGTATTATATGAATTACACTTTATAAAATTATCACAAATGTATAAGAATGAGTCTGAATATAATTTACTTACGCATGCGTTGTAACGTAATTGAGTGAAGTTAACAATGTCAAAATTGTCAAATAATAATTTGAAATTTACTGTTTACGTCCACAATTAAATTTAGAATATGAAAATAATTTAAAATTTTGTTTCCTTTACAGGTGTTTATACAAGTAATGTTTGAAATTCTATACCAATACATATACCTAATAAATAATAATTTGCAGAATTTTACCACAACAATGTACACAAAATAGGGTTATATAAAAAATGTGACTCACTTATACTGTTAATGCAAATTGATGTCTTCAGTTGTTCCAATTTGATGCAGGCACTTCCACTTGATTCTAGCTGTTACCATACACTCATATGCTGCTGACCGGTACTCGCATTGTCGATGACACGAACTTCAAAAGCTAATAATTTTCTTCAATTCAACACTCCAGTCACTTATTTTATCTTGGTAAAATTTTTTATTTAAATAAATTAAAGCTTATTGATTGGTATCGTTTAAAAAAATGTTTAAATGTTGTCCAAAATTTTGTTATTATAACTTTTTTTGATC
>JARFJB010001292.1:0-68742 GCA_036346205.1 Vesta saturnalis
GGGTGTTTTATTATTACACCAAAAGTATGTTGGTATTAGACGATTCTCACTAATCTCAAATCTGATTATGTCAATATTAATTTAACAGTTGCCACATTTAATTGAAATGAATAGTAACCACCACTGAACTCTAGTACAGTTCAGTGGTAACCATGGATCACTCTATAATAATACCAGGATATCAGCAATGGCTGACCGAAAAAAAACTGTTTTTTACAGAATTTTTATCAAAAGTTTATTCCAAGTTACTGGTGAAGTTAGGCATAAACATTTTTTCAACTTCGATTGACATTTCATAAACGTACATAGATTCTTGCTTTTTCAATTATTCCTTTATCTACATTTGTATTACAATAAAATAGCTTTTTCAATACTCATTAATAAATTAACCAGGACTTTCAAGGTAAGTTAATTCGTGTATTTTATGCCTCTTTCGTAAGTAATTTTTTTAGGTTATAATGCCTTTTACTGTCGAACAAGACAAGCTTATTTTGGAAGCTTATTTCCGAAACGGCCAAAAAGATGTAGATGGAAACTGCAAGTTTCAGTACGATTATGTGTTGAAGAATATCGAAATCACTTTCAGAACATCGAATTAGATGATGATGTTTTATGTCGACACATTGGAAGAATTGTTAGTCGTTTTCATGAGCATGGTAGTGTTTGCAAGGGAAAATCTACGGGTCGCACAACTGTACTTACAGAGGGAGTAGTGGAAAATGTACGTACTTATTGGGAAAGAAGTCCTACAAAATCTTTAAGATAATTGGCCCAGCAAACAGGTAATTTTGTATTATACAAACCATAATTGACTTGTATGTTCAAGCAATAAAATAAAAAGAATCTTAAAAACCAAAACATTAAATAAATAAGGTTAGATTGACAACATTGTCCATATTTCAATATAAGCAATTGTTACAAATCTTTCTTATGGCACATGCCATAAAGCAGTCAAACGTCAATTGCATTCTCATCCTTACAAAATAACGGTTGTGCAATAATTACTACCTTTAGATTTTCAAAAGCGTTTAGAATATTGCCAATGGTTCGACGGATGAAGAATGGTTCCATTTATCTGGTTATGTGAATTCGCAGAATTACCGTGTGTGGTCAGGAGAAAATCCACCTGTATTTGAAAGTATGAAACGAAGAGTAGATACCTCCTTAATTTAAGGAGAGAAATAAATTTACGTTCGTTGAGGGAATTGTTAATTACTATTCCTATTACTCCCTGTTTCAAGCTTTACAGGCTCTCTCCCTCTTCCAAGGAATAAGAACCTGTTTACTTTTCCTTTTTTTCTTTAAAGCTTGTGGCGCCTATTTCGGTTCTTTTCTCACTAACCAAACTCTAATTTAACCTACGTTAAACACCCCCAAAACACCCATGCCCCATTCAATACGAGTGCTCTACGGTCTTCAGACCGTTTGATTGCCGAGCTAACTCATTTCTCCTGTATTGTGCCGTGTAGTGGTTAGGCACGTGGCAGCCTGTAATACAAACAATGGTGGTCACTTTGATATTGTTTTATAGATAATTACTAAGTTTGATTTTATTTTTCTATTTTTAACTGTAATAGTAAACATATACCTACTGTATTATGTACGTAAATATAATGAAATGAAGCTAAATTAAAAAAAAATTAAGTGTTAATTCAAAATAAACATAAATTACAAATTTTCAAGTTTTTGGACGCCTGCATAATAGGCAATTCGTCATTCACGAAAGTTTTTGTCATTTATGGTAGTATTTATTTTAATATCTGCATTTACGCCACTGCACATAGCACAATTTTCATTTTAAGGATGCGGAACAGTAGTACTGTTCTAGGAATGGTACGGTCTGTAGAAGAAAAAAAGACATATACATATTTAATTTTTTTTAAGGGGTGGCAGCTTATCTTTGGCCGGGGCGATATACCTGCAAGACCCAAAATGTAAACGTTCACAGTTATCATACATAACCAAAATACTTATCTCACCAAAAATATAAGCCTTTTAAATTTTATTGTAGGATGGTTTAGTAGTTTATTTCGCTCATTTATTTAAAAAAGAATTTAGTGATTAATCAATATGAAACTATCAGCCGCAAATATCCTGTATAAAAAGTACCTACTTGAATTGGGAAATACGTGTTAACGTAAATGTTAATGATAGCATAACTAAATGGTTGAAAGAGAAGCTAGGCAATTCGTAATAAGTTATGCACATTTGTAGGTCATTCGATTATTTACTTTCTTCAACCTCTCTGTTATATTTCTAAAAATTGACAGCGCAATTCATCAATTTCTGTGATATCGAACGTAGCTCTATATTATCACATGTCATTGATAAAAATACTAAACAAAATAATATAATAATCCGGATATTAACGAGAACCTGATTAGCTGTTCCCCACCAGGACGTTTTGATTACGTCTACCTTGAGGTCAGTATTAATAATGAAGGAGATGGTGTGGAATAACCCAACTGCGCATGTAAATTGAGATAAACATTTACGTAAAATGCATTTAGTTTTCGGTTTGTCTGTGATCAGCACGTAAAAGTAGTAATTCCATATAGATACAAAAACGTATATGAGTAATTTAAATTGTGTTAAGAATGTTGAGGGGGCGTTCACTTCAATACTTTGCGACTAGCGCAGGTAAGGTACGTATTAAAATATTTGTAACATTTTTGCTAAATATTTTTTAAATTAGGGTTGCTGAATATGGTAACTAGTGGATTATTCACAGGTTGGCCATCGCCTTATTTACCAATACTTCTAAAAGATTCATCACTACAAATATCGAATGATGACGGATCTTGGATAGCTACAATATTTATATTGACCGGTGCTCTTGGAACAATCGCCACTGGTTATTTAATGAACACAATTGGTCGCAAAAAAACGCTGGTACTTTCAGCAGCAATATCTCTAATGTCATGGATTTTTATTGCATCAACGATGCATTCATTGAGCTTCCTTCTGTCTGCTAGAGGTTTTGCGGGACTTGCTGATGGTATAACGTGGCCACTTCTTCCAGTTTATATAGCCGAAATATCTGATCCAGAAATTAGAGGTTTCTTAATTGCTCTTGAAGGTACAGTATTTCAGGTTGGTGCATTACTAATAAATGTTTTGGGATTTTACCTAAGTATCACATATTCAGCAATTGTGTGTGCGTTCGTGCCTGTAATTTTCGTATTTATGTTTATTTGGATACCAGAAACGCCAAGCTATTATCTATTAAATGATAACGTTATGAAAGCAAAGCAAGTGCTGCGTCAAATTAAGGACAAAGAGGATGTAGAGAGTGAAATTGAAGCTGCGTCAAATGAGATTGATAAAGAAAAGAATAAACTGCAAGTTTTAGAATTATTTACTGTACGAAATAATAGAAAAGCTGTTTTTGTTGTTATGGGTTGTTTGGTAGCGCAACAAATATCTGGAATTACTCCTATAATATTTTACACCCAAAGTATTTTTGAAGAAGCAGCTGATCATTTTCCAATTTTAGTTTCGACAACAATATTTTACTTGGCTTTAATAATATTTTCAATTTTATCCGCATTTGCTATTGACCGCATAGGAAGACGCCCCTTATTAATAGTCTCAGATGCTGGGGTTGGGCTAAGCTTGATGATGGAGGCCATTAATTAGTACATCAAACAAGGTTCAAGTGAAAATACAATTGGGTTTTCGTGGGTGACAGCAGTAAATATTTTATTATTCATATGTAGTTATAGTTTTGTATTTTGTATATGTACCGAAACTGGTTTTGATTACTAACACAAAAACAAAACAGAAGGTTGCTTATGATAGCTTAACTATTGAAAGGTTATTTGTACTATATGTGGGTATACTTCGTATGTTACAGTGTGAGTACATTTACCTTATTTCCACCAAAAACAAGTTCAATCCTTACAATGTACTTGGAGAAATATACGATGAAAGTTATTGAGTTGATCAGTCTATTTTCACAGTTTTATTTTTATAGCGCGACGTTTCGGAAGCGGACTCTGTTTTTTCCCAAGCACTTGACCACTCCCAGATTCGAACTTGTTACCTTTCACTTACAACCAAGTTCGAATATGAGAGTAGTCAAGCGCTTATAGATAGCATAGCTATTGAAAGGCTTCCCGTGTAATTGATTTTATTTATGTGATATGTGGGTATGTGTGTAAATTGCCACCAACACTAATGCATAATCCTACAAAACAGTTCAACTTAACAATAACTCAGCTCCGCTGTGGGACGGTAGCATAAAATCCTCCAGCCAACTCAGTCTGGGTGTGGGTAATACTATAACTATCAAGATGTAAGAGACGATAAGACTCGATCGTATTTATTTAGTAGGCGCCAGGCCCTTTGGAGCCGCAAGATTATCTTTCCCTGGAAAGTGCCAAACCAGGAATTTAATTCCCACAACGAGTCGATTGAAAAGAACCATAAGTTAATTGTAAAACGTATAATGCTTGAATATTTCAATATTATTATTAATCCAAAAAAAGAAATGTGTGAATGGAGTTAGGGGTATTCGCGTTATCAACAATCTTGATTAATTAAATAAATGCTACGTTACCTAACCGGAAGCCGTGTACTTAAACTAAGTCGATTACGTCGTACCGGTCCTATTGCAAGCGTCTGCGACGCACCCTGTATCTACGATCTCGCAAACCGATAGATCTTAAATTCTTAACGATTGAACTAAACAGAAGTAGGCCCTGTGCCAGCAGATTTAATTCCTTTACACACAACAATATAAATTCGTCACAGTGAACAGAGACGGTTAGGGTAGGTAAATTTATTACCAAGGGCTGGAAAAAATGCAGTTTGCATTTTTACATTTTTTGTCATAAACTAAGAAATTTTGCATTTTTTCAGATTTTCCACAAATTTTGAATTTTTTTTTCATAAATTCATTTTCCACTTTTGATCCTAAAGGTTCACTTGCAAGTAAAGTATCAGTCGTAAACTCAGCGGGTTGTTATTTATAAATAATCCATTTCTTAAGAAAAGAGAATATTTAAAAGAGGTAATTTATTTTTATTACGTGTAGTTTGAGATTAGTCCCTTATCTAACCTGACATTCCGGTCAATTGATAGAAAATATGAATAAAATGAGAAATGAATTTAAATAAATAGGATATGTATTTGTCAATATACTATGTACTTATGTATGCTAGTGTTTAGATATTATGTAATTTTAGGCACCTATTCAAGATAATGGCAAATATAGTATGTACTTAAAAACTAAATATTGTTTTGTTTAAATGCTATTATATCCAACGTCACACAAATATAAAATGAGGATTATTAATTATTATTATATTATTAATGTTGCATTTTTTATAATGCAGTTTGCATAATTACTTTTGCGTATTTTTCAACAATTGCATTAAAATGCGCATTTGTTAAATATTTTTTGGTGCATGTTTATTACTAACAAAATTTACATTAAATTATACCCTTTATACTACAACTACCGTTAATAGTTAACTAATGATTAATAATATTTACAGATAATCAGGACTACATACAACTATTTATATTGCTAATTGACGTCCCTGATAGTTAAATAAACTTCAACCCGAGGTAGGTGCATGAAATCCAAATAACTACTTATTCAACGTGGAATTTGCACAGCTTACCAGGTTAGTATCAACAAAATAGATTTCAAACCTTTAGTTGACGGTTTCTCAATTTAAGTCTCTAATAGGACCCGAACAATAACAACACGCTGAGTGTAGAGTCTTGAAATATTCCAGCCGTTCTTAAATGAAAGGTTCTATGATGTACAGATCTTCAGATTGTACAGACGATATGTACTCCAAACTAATTGTTACGCCAATTACCATTACTTCATACAGAGAAATTGTCCAATCTAATGTTAAAATGACGGACTGGTGAACGGTGAAGTCAGATGTTATGGCTTGGGATAAGAGAAATGCTTTTAATCTAATTAACGGAAGATGCTATTCAACAATTACTTTCAAACTTAGCCGCGATCTAAACAGCGAAGAGTGTGAAGCCCATATACAATGGATTAATATGTAATTAATTAAAACCACTCAAAAGCCTTTAGCAACTTCCCTCTTTTAACTCTAACAACAAAATAGACCTTAGAGAGTGAACATTTGAACCAGGTCTTTTTGAGGTTGACCCACGGAATAATCTTTGTGATAATTTTTGAATTGTTAATGTTTTTAAATATCAAGCGCCTATAGTATATGCAACTCAAATTGTCAGAGTGTAATTTTTCATAATTTTGTACAATTATATTTAATATAAAACCTTTACTTGTTACAACATATAAACAAAGAGTACAGGATATAAAGAGACTCAACGTAATACAAGTTCACGTAATACATGTACAATATGTTTCTTAACCTTTCTAAAATTTCATAAATAAAAGGTTTCGTGGGGTTGGAAATGCAGTGTTGCCGCATATACGAACAAACGGGTTCAATTCTTACAAAGCAGTTCAAAAAGATATTACAATTTTATTAAATTGGTTGAGTTGATCGGCCCATTTTCACAGTTTTTGGCGTTATACCGGACTGTGCTTCCGTGATCAGTCTTAGTCCTGAGCTGGACTGGTTCGCACTTGAATCGAATTCATTTACTATTAATTTTCGCACGCATTTGACAACTCTCAGATCCGAGCTTGGTACATTTCACTTACAACTTCGAACCTTACAGCAGTCAAGTGCTTATGAAAAAATCATGGTAAGGGAATTCGATTCAAGTGCGAAACCAGTCCTTTTTGGGACTCAGCCTGATTACGGAGACAAAAACCGCTACCGAAAAGTCGCGCTATAAAAACAAAAACTGTGGAAATAAGTTGATCAGCTCGACTAACATAAGACCACAGTTACCAACTCTTATAGGATTTTATTAAAGTTATGTAATTTGTAATTAATTTTCTAACCCATAATTTCCAATTAATTGAAAATATGTAGGTATAAATGTATTTATTTACATTACTTACAATTTTTTTGTTAAAATCATAGTATACATATATACAATAATTTATTAACTCGCAAAAGAGTTAAAAAGTTGTCGTAATTAATGCATGAATACATTGTAAATAAAATAAATATTTTGAATTCCACAAATAAAAATAACGAAGGTAAATAAATTTCATTCAAATGTTTAAATATTTTATTTATTATTGTTTTTATACCGCTAATATACCATCAGATTTTGTTTGTCCATTCCAATCACTTGTTTAATTTTCATCTGAATATTTGTCTCTTTGTGTTGATAGCAACCACCTTGATCTGTTACTAACCACTCCGGTGTTAGAGTTCTCAGATTCTAATAAAATTCTTTCAAAAATGGTGGCACAATTATTTTTATGGCACTCATTAAAATAGTTGAGCACTTAGTAACAATATTACACGGCGATTACGAATAAATAGAATCTTGCTCATTTGGATAAAATTCATTATTTTTATTAAATTTTGACTGCTTTTACATCACCACAGTCCAAACGTATTCTGGAAATCTTTGGAATATACAGAAATATTACACAAAAACCGAAAGCTTCGTCTAATAACTACCGTCTCTCTCCACTGCAAGATTTTTTTCTAAATCCTATCAGCTACAGAATACATTAAATCAAGCATAAATGCAAGGTACTAATTACGCATGTATTGTTGTTCTAGAGTCACCGCGAATAATAACATGCATCCACTCACACGCACACATGTACACACGACCCCACGGACATATACATACACACGAACGCACGCACACGAAACCGCAAAGGTACACACACGCACACACACACACACACACACACACACACACACACGTGCATACACACCCACGCGCAGGCACGGACGCTGATGCAGACAAACACAGACGCAAACAAACACAGGCGCAGATACAGAGACAAACACAGTGACAGACACACAAATACACGCACCCACACACGCATAGGATCAGGCACCGGCACAAGAACAGGTACGGGTACGGCACGTGCACGGGCACCAACGCGGGCACAGACACAGAGACAACCACAGACACAGACCTAGACATAAATATAGACATAGACATAGACATAGACATGACAGAGACAGACATAGACATAGACATAGACATATACATAGACATAGACATAGACAGACATAGACAGACATAGACATAGACATAGACATAGACATAGACATAGACATAGACATAGACATAGACATAGACATAGACATAGACATAGACATAGCAGACAGACAGACATAGACATAGACATAGACATAACATAGACATAGACATAGACATAGACATAGACATAGACATAGACATAGACATCAGACATAGACATAGACATAGACATAGACATAGACATAGACATAGACATAGAACATAGACATAGATCATAAGACATAGACATAGACATAGACATAGACATAGACATAGACATAGACATAGACATAGACATAGACATAGACATAGACATAGACATAGACATAGACAACATAGACACAGACATAAACATAGAACACATAGACATAGACAGACATAGACATAGACATAGACATAGACAGACATAGACATAGACATAGACATAGCACACAGACATAGACAGACATAGACACTAGACATAGACATAGACATGAATAGACATAGACAGACATAGACATAGACATAGACATGAGACATAGACAAACAGACATAGACATAGACATAGACATAGACATAGACACATAGACATAGACATAGACATAGACATAGACATAGATATAGACATAGACATAGACATAGGGATAGACATAGACAGAAATAGGCATAGACAGAGACACAGACATAGACATAGACAACACATAGACATAGACATAGACATAGACATAGACATAGACATAGACATAGACATAGACATAGACATAGACATAGACATAGACATAGACATAGACATAGACAAGACATAGACATAGACATAGACATAGATAGACATAGACATAGACATAGACATAGACATAGACATAGACATAGACATAGACAGACTAGACATAGACATAGACATAGACATAGACATAGACATAGACATAGACATAGACATAGACATAGACATAGACATAGACATAGACATAGACATAGACAGTAGACATAGACATAGACATAGACATAGAGACTAGACATAGACATAGACAGACATAGACTAGACATAGACATAGACATAGACATAGACACAGACATAGACATAGACATAGACATAGACATAGACATAGACATAGCACATAGACAAACTAGACTAGACATAGACTAGACAGTACAGACGTAGACGTGAGACGTAGACGACTAGACGTAGACGTAGACGATAGACTAGACATGTAGACGATGACGCAAGACATAGACATAGACTAGACATAGACATAGACTAGACATAGACATAGACATAGACATAGACATAGACATAGACACAGACATAGACGAAGACTAGACATAGACTAGACGTAGACGTAGACAGTAGACTAGACGTAGACTAGGACGATAGACGTAGACGTAGACGTAGACAGACATAGAACGTAGACAGACAGACATAGACTAGACATAGACATAGACATAGACAGACAGACATGACAGACATAGACATAGACATAGACATAGACATAGACATAGACATAGACATAGACATAGACATAGACATAGACAGACATAGACATAGACAGATAGACATAGACATAGACATAGACATAGACTAGACAACATAGACATAGACATAGACATAGACATGAGACATAGACATAGACTAGACATAGACAGACATAGACAAGACATAGACAAGACATGACAGACACAGACATAGACATAGACATAGACATAGACATAGACATAGACAGACATGACATGACATAGACATAGACATAGACATAGACATAGACATAGACATAGACATAGACATAGAGACATAGACATAGACAACAGACATAGACATAGACATAGACATAGACAAGACATAGACATAGACATAGACTAGACAGTAGACATAGACATAGACATAGACATAGACATAGACATAGACACAGACAAGACATAGACATAGACATAGACATAGACATAGACATAGACATAGACATAGACATAGACATAGACATAAGACATAGACATAGACATGACATAGACATAGACATAGACATAGACATAGACATAGACATAGACATAGACATAGACATAGACATAGACATAGACATGACATAGACATAGACAAGACATAGACATAGACATAGACATAGCACAGACAGACATAGACACAGACATAGACATAGACATAGACATAGACATAGACATAGACATAGACACATAGACATAGACATAGACAAGACATAGACATAGACATAGACAGACATAGACATAGACATAGACATAGACATAGACATAGACATAGACATAGACATAGACATAGATAGACATAGACAGAATAGACATAGACATAGACATAGACATAGACATAGACATAGACATAGACATAGACATAGACATAGACAGACATAGACACATAGACATAGACATAGACACAGACAGACATGACACAGACATAGACACAGACACAGACATAGCACAGACACTAGACACAGACATAGACATAGACATAGACATAGACATAGACATAGACATAGGCACAGACAAGACATAGAAAAACATAGACAAGACAAGACAAAGACATGGACATGGACATGGACAGGACATAGACAAGACATAACATAGACAGACAAGACATAGACATGGACAAGACAAGACATAGAAAAGACATAGACACAAGCATAACGACATAGACATAGACATAGACAAGACATAGACAAGACATAGTCATAGACAAGACATAGACAAGACAAGACATAGACAAGACAAGACAAGACAAGACATAACATAGACACAGACAAGACAAGACAAACAAGACAAGACAAGACAAGACAAGACATAGACAGACAGACATAGACAAGACAAGACATAGACAGACATAGACATAGACAAGACACAGACACAGACACAGACACAGACACAACACAAAAGACACAGAACAGACACAGACACAGACATAGACATAGACATAGACATAGACAAGACAAACAAGACATAGACATAGACATAGACAAGACATAGACATACAAGACACACAGACATAGACATAGACGCAGACACAGACACAGACACAGACCCAGACACAGACACAGACACAGACACACACACAGACACAGACACAGACACAGACACAAACACAGACGCAGACGCAGACACAGGCACAGACACAGACACAGACACAGACACAGACACAGACACAGACACAAAGACATAGACATAGACATAGACATAGACATAGACATAGACATAGACATAGACATAGACATAGACATAGACATAGACATAGACATAGACATAGACATAGACATAGACATAGACATAGACATAGACACGGACACGGACACGGATACGGACACGGGCACGGATACGGACACGGACACGGACACGGACACGGACTCGGACACGGACACGGACTCGGACTCGGACACCAACACGGACACGGACACGGACACGCACATGGACAAGGACACAGACACGGACACGGACACGGACACGGACACGGACACGGACACAGACACAGACACAAATACCACTACATAACTAGCACTGATGTTAATAGATAAATTTGGTGGACACCTTCATCATCAAATGACAACAGATGAATTTGGTAAACATATTACTTATCATCGTAGTGATGCCACAAAACAAGGTGATGTATATTAGGAAACGTATTTTACCTTACAAGGTTTATTGCATAATAAGACAGTAGATATTCCATTGGGTACAGATGTAAAATATTTGTTTCCTTATGCAGAGTGTGCAATAGCGCATTGTATGTGGTCACATCAAGTTCTTCATGTTCAAGTGGAATGCTCTATTGTATACGACACTGATGTTTCTAATTAGTGAAGCTATACGTAAGGAAGCTGAGATTCAACCTATAATACAAGACGGTATCAAATTTACGCAAGACCAACCATTCGTCGTATAGATTCTATTAAAATCTAAAGCGATAAAATGAGTAAAACTGATATTGTTGATGAACTGCACAAACCAACAAGGAGAAATTTACCGCGGCGTAGTACTGAAAGGTTTAAATGATTTATTTCAAGCTGATTTAGTGGAAATCATACCTTACGCTCGGGTAAATAAAGGATTTCGGTACATTTTAGTGATAATAAATGCTTTCTCTAAATATGTCTGGGCTTTTCCCATCAAACACAACAATGGTAAACTAGTGGCAGATGTAATGAATAAACTTTTGTCTGGTTTGAAAAGGACGCCTACACATATACAATCTGACATGGGAACGGAATTTTATTATGTTGAATTTAAAAAAGTTATGAAAGGACTTAATATTAATCATTACAGTAGTTATCCCAACTTGAGCAGTGTAGTTGAACGTGTATATCGCTCTCTTAAAGCAATAATGTGGAAAACATTCAGTAAGCAAGGTTCCTACAAATGGTTATCAATATTACCTCAAATTGTTGTGGATTATAATTCAAGAAAGCATAGAACCGCCGGATACAAACCTATAGAAGTAACGGAAAATAATGCTACCTTTATTTTGAAACATTTAAAATGTTATAAAGTTCTTGACCGTAAGACACCTAAATTTAAAGTGGGGGATTATGTACGTATTAGCAAATACAGAAGCATATTCTCTAAGGGTTACACACCTAATTGGAGTTACGAAGCCTTTCTAATAGCAGTGAAACTTTACAGTCCAATTACCTACACATTAGGTGATTATCGAGATGAAGAGATACAGGGACGTTTCGATGAGCCAGAACTTCAAAGTGTTAAACATCCTGACATTCACCTAGTGTGTAATACGACGTCAAGGAAATATGCCTCTCGTTAAGTGGTTACGGTTTGATACTTCTCACAATTCATGGATTTCTAACAAAGGCATTATATAATACGCTCTGAACGATTCCTTTTATGTATTGTAATATTATGATGTAATAAATAACCCTTTCTTTTATTTTTTCATTTATTATTAATACATACAATACTATACGTTACTAAAGCGTTTCATAAATACGTAATTACGATGTTGCTTTTCCAGTACAGCTGAAAGAATTAGACTGCACTCTTTTTTTCTTTTTCTAATGCGTGAAGAGTTTCTTGCTAACTGTTCCCATTCTCTTTTTCGCTGCCGCATGTATTATTTTATTATAAAATGCAGGAAATTCCATAGTAGGTACTAAATCCAATCGGTAACTGACTATCTTAAGAAGTCTCTATAACTGTTCTATAGGCTCCCATCCTAAATAGATTTATGATTCTTCACAATCAGAGATGCGTATAATTTTCGTTTTGTTAATAGTTTCATACGATATCGTTTTCGAACCCACATTAGTAGGTAGCCATGTCCCTTCAGGTGTGTATAAATAATTTGAAATTATCCCTTGATGGTCCATAAGTATGTGCCATTCCTGCTTATCAAACACCACTCGATTACTCTTAGATCCACCAAGTTTCACGACTGGTTCAAAATTGAATTGTGGTGACAGACCGACACTAACATACATCGATTTACTTTTATTTAAAAAATACTGCACATTGTTAATTAAAATATCACGACATCCAGTTGAATTTATAACACTCACAATCTTCGCCTTTTCTACCGCTTGACGTAATATGTTCTCCATCACATAAAATACTGGTTTGACATGTACTCCCTCTGCAATTATATCCTAATTTCCCCACTATTTCTACCATCAAGGTTACCTGCTTCACCTTCACCGCCACACTGCACGTTACCTCAGCAATCCTACCGTTTCAAGGCCTTTATTAACGACGTTTCTGCAAGGTTGGCGGGATCTCACCAATCACTTCAAGGATGTTTCCTTCACCTTTCCGGTCCCCCACATTTTCAAGGTCTATTACCAGGTTCACTCCATTACAATGTCCCATTCTTACGTTAACCACTATTCCAAGGTTACCATTTTCGAAGTTCACACGCCCTCAAGGTCGTCACAACCTCAAGGTTACCACACTTACAATGTCCTCCATTCTCATGTTTACCACTTTTCCATGGTTACACAATGTCGATATCAATCATGTCATTCTTCAAGGTTAACTATACATAAGTTTTCACAAGGTCTTACCTTTCTTTAATAGTAGGGATAACTACACATATGGTATCGTGTTATTTCCACCAGTGTCAGTATGTCTGCTAGCCCAGTACAGAACAATTGAGATGATAGGAGTGCTACAAACCATTATCACTTTTTAATCTAAGTGTCGGCGAGCATGTGAACTAATTCCCAACTGGGTGCAATTTGAAAAAAGAGATACTCTTCTGCGACATTAGAAGCATCAAAGAATACATACTAAGATTGCAATGGAATACTGAATGATTTGCAAACCTAGATAAAAGTATTCGCTACTTCCACCATCATGCCTTCATGGGTAATTTGGGATATTATTCACACATTTCCTTCATACTCGTTATCATCTTACTGGCCACATGCATTTATGCTATGACTGATATAAAGCATTGCAACCAAGTGAATACCGAGTTATTTACCTATCACATGGATAGATGGGTCGCAATTTACCACATGTCAAAAGAATACTGGTGCTCATCGTGTAGAGCGCCCCTAACAATGCTGCACGAGGTACATGAAGATGATTCATGCATACTCTGCAGAGAAGTGTACTATTTGGACAATTAGTTTTTTTATAATGTATATAATAAGTTATGTCCTGTTAGTATCTTACTGTGTTCTACGGTCAGAAGATGTGCGACGTGACACCGAACTTTTATTATCCTCACTATTACAATTATTTCGATAAACGTTTACTTACGTATCGAACATGGTCTGGAGTTCACTCACCTACATCGCTTGAAGCAGTAGTGTTCATTTCCATATCTTCAGACGATACGGTTGAATGCTTCATGTGTGGAGTTCGAATAAACCAATGGCGATCATCTGACACTCCACTACAGGAGCCTCTCCGATGGGCACCAACTGCACGTACGCTCAATTACTTGCACCACGTCCTCGCAGGTGTAATGATACACAAGTCGAAAGGACATTTTGCACTTGTACTAAATCAAAATGTTTTATTCCTAGAGAAAATCATATATCTGAATAATATACTGATTAGATTTGTACATACAACAAATAAATATATTAGCATATCATTATCTATTTTTAATTTTTTCTAAGTGAGGTATCAGAGAAGTATTAAAAACTACATGAGCAAGCCTTGAAAAAGTGAGATGTCTATCTGAATAGGTATGGTCCAAATAGACTTGTAAATGTGTTGAGTGTTAATGACCTTCATATTTTTTACACCTTACAGTTCTTAGAAATGTGCACCTTGGGAAATTTCTATGTAGGCATGACCTACCTATTATGCTAACCTTAGGCGGCTGAGACCTTGAGATTGTGGTAACCTTGGAAATGTGGGACCTTGGAAATGTGGTGTGTTCCAAAAGTCTCCAATCTTACCTACTGTTAATATTTCCCAAGAACATTATTGATATTTAAAATAAAACAATAATTGTTTATTCATTGGTAGAATACATATTATCTTCGCCAGCAGTGTTTACCGCTACGTCAACACATACAATCATATGGTATAGTATGAAACACTAAACACATGAGTCTTGATTATTTTCGTTACAATAAATTCTAATCACGAAACGTACCCGGAGATTTTCAAAATATAATTACTTATTTATTGTGATTTGAATATGGTATTATCTTGAATGAAAATATTCACTTCCAAACAGTAAACGTGTTCAAAGTCGTGCGAACTTGTGAATTTTTTATGCATAAACGCCAAAACTAGTGACAATGTTTGCAAAATATTATCTATGTGCCTGAAATAAAGCTTTACATTTCTATTAAACTAGTTTACATTCATATGCGGTATGTGTGTTGCCTGCAATTTAGGCGCTTAAACGTTCTACTATTTGTAATTATTAGGAAATATTAGCCAATGAAAATTTGATAGGAAACTACATCGTATATCAAATTTAAATTGAAACTTAGATCGTTCGCACGTTTATTCTCGAATACCGGAATTTCAAAAGGAAGTGAACCTAGTTGAACTATCTTAATATTCAGTAAATTTTCACATGGACACAGTTTGTGCATTACGTATACGAATCTCTGCATTATAAGCGATTGATTTTCTTTTCAATACATTAGTATGAATGGAATATTTTAGGCATATATCTAAAAGAAAGTAGGTCCATTGCACTGCAGAAGAGAAACTGTTTATGGTTATTGCTATTTATAAGAGAATAATTAGTGTTTTTCTTTTGAGTAATTTTAAAAATATTTAAAAGGATATTATGTGGCACGTACGTTAAAACGTCGTATTTCAAATTTTGCTCGTGTATGTCAATTAAGTAATTACAGAAAATGACGTTAAATTTATTGAAAGTAATCTTTTGAATCCATTTCAAACTTACTTTGTGAAACTTTATATTAAAAAACTAACGCTGCATAATTAATAATACTCACTGATTGCGAATATTAGTCTGTGATAAATTACAAATAAAAAGTAATGGTAGCAAATGGTAGGAAAGATTTATACAAATTTAATTTATCCAGCCCTTAGAACACTGCTTATAATTTAGAAAAAAAAGTATAAATCAATTGAAATTAATGCTTAGGGTAGGAGAGGAATGGCGACCACCTGCACAATTGTCTGTAATTTTCAAATATTCCACACGTTTCAGTTTGCATGATATGCATTTAAATAGTTGTACTGTTTTCTTTCCATATTAGACTATACATTCTGCAGAAAGATTTAATTTCTTTAAAAAAAATGTTAAACCTTGTATGTGACTGTGGTTGTGATTATCCGTACATGTGGGTAATTACAACCATGGTGTGGGTAATTACAATTATAAGAAAAATTTACTTGAGAAACGTTTTTAATTACCGTATGAAGTCGAAATAAACATAATGATCAAAAACTAAAACCTAAAACTTTAAACGTTGAACACCCGCTCTTGGACAAAAGTCGCAGGCGTAGTGCTTTGGTGTATCAGCGCCACTACACTTGCGATAGGCCCAACGACCACAGCTTCTGCACCGATACCACGTTTCCATTTTCCCATATTCCTCACAGACTAAATATTTTATCGAATCACTATTATCTTCCATGTCATCGAGGCTGTCATCATCCACAAGTTCGCTTTCCTCATAATCCTCAGATTCGGATGAACTCAGTTCTACTTTCTTGCGTTTGGCGTACGCCTTCGTTTTAGCTTCTTTTGAAGTGGTTTTGGATTGTTCTTTGCCCTTCTTTATTCTTTGTCAAATAATACTTGTTTCATAGGAGTTGCAGTTAGAATTTCAGAATGCTGTTTTCGGAAAGAATTTTGAAGATTTTCTGGACGTAGAGGGTAATGGAAGTGAAGAGATATCTTGAAATGAAGTTGAAGGTGCTCCGGGGTCCTCGTATGGTATTTGTGATGGGGTTGATAAATTCAAAGGAATGCGATCAAAATTATTCTCGTTAGGATTTTCTTGTACTGGTTCCAATAACACCTGGGTTGGAAGGAAGTCTTTTTCACCAAACAGTCCAGGTTTTATTGGATATATACCTGTGGCTTTAAAAGCTGATACGGCCTTTTCAATTGTTGCCACGCTGGAGTATGCCCGATTAAATATAATGCTAGGTCGTAATGGGCAATTTTTTGAAATTTGCTAGATTTAAGGAAAAAGTCGCAATCCTTTCTGAATGCTTTTTTAAGAGATCCAAAGAAGGTCACGTCCAGAGGTTGTACTCTGTGGGACGTATGTGGTGGTATTGACAGCATTATGATACCGTTAATAATCGTATATATGGATTGAGATATGGCTACAGCGGTTATCTAAAATTAGTAGAATTGGATCTTCGTTAGTTGACTTTATTTGGCTGTTAAAATCTTGAAGCCATGTTAGAAACAGGGTTTCATTACTCCAGCCATTCTTCGAGACGCTGTAAATGGCTTCTGCTGGACCATCCTTCTGTAAAAGTGGTGACATTCTCTGTCTAGGGAAAATGAACAAAGGCGGAACATATCTCCCTGAGGCTGACAGCGCAAAATAACCGTGACAGTTTTTCCTCTTTCTCCACTCGTTACCGCACCAACTCTTTGCTGACCTCTTTCTGCTAATATATATTCAGGTTGTTGCACATTCGGGATGCCAGTCTCGTCAACGTTAAAAATTTTTCCAGGTGCAAACCTCCATTTCGCCATTAAACTCTCAAGGCGTTCAAAAAAAGACTCACCTCGACCCTATTGAAAGCAGTCACTCTATTAAGACTGATGCCTTCAGGTTTACGTTTACTAATGGTAGGGTTTCTGATTATGAAGCTATAATACCAATCTCTACCAGCAATCTGGGAGGTTCTGTTGAAGTTGTGTTTAATTCTATTTTTTTCTGCATACTGAAATGCTGCCTGACGAAGTTCTCCAGGAGTTAACCCGTAGAACATTTTCGATAATGTCTTCAGGTGATCAGCAATCTCCACATCTTGCTCAGCTGAAAATACTGGTTTTCGTGCCATTTTTGGCGCTGTATTATTTGATGTCTTTCGTAGTCTTGTCTGTAAGGACCCATAAGGTATACCATACCTTCTGGCTGCAACACGGAT
The DNA here is from genome assembly GCA_036346205.1 of Vesta saturnalis. NCBI lineage: Eukaryota > Metazoa > Arthropoda > Insecta > Coleoptera > Lampyridae > Vesta > Vesta saturnalis. The sequence goes on from JARFJB010001292.1 coordinate 18,625, forward strand.
TTATGTTCCCGTTTGTACCGCAGCAATAGCCTGCTCTAGGTGCTCTTGAGTCCTTTGAGCTTTATGCGTCTTACGCACGTACCTACGGGGCATCCTTCGAACTAAAAATAAACAAAATGAGTGAAACGTTATTATCATGCTAATACCATAAGTATAATCGCGACCAGTGGTTGTCACTAACCCACGCACTTGGTCGCAATTACTCGCAATCACACGTAAAATGTTTTTTGGCAGTTAGAATTGCTCATTTTAGAAAGTGATATGATTTTGTCTATATTTTTCAAAATACATGATCTACGTACCTTTGTTACAACTGAACAAGTATAACACACTGTTTATTTTTTTTCTACAGCTTACACAAATTTGAAAAAAATATTAGATCCACCTACATCAACGTACTGATGGAATTATTTATTATATGGTATTAACGATATCTTAACACACACTTGTGGAATTATGTTAGACGTCTGTCCACTAGAGGCCGGTCATAGTACCAAATTGATATTCAAGCGCGTATGTTCAAAAATTGAGTGGTTGCCATTACCCGCAGATCGTGATTCCCCCACGCTCCCCTATTGTTGGCAATGAATATGAAACATGATTTTTCCTTTCGTTTAAATCTTGTAAAGCTCTGTGGTATTACAGCTACAGTAGTTAAACCTGTATTCAGCTAACGTGACGATACTAACATGGAATTAGACAATACAATTCAAAGTTCTGTTTTCGCTCTTAATGAATATACATATTAATAAATACTTGTCGGTATGGATTTATACATAGTTTTTCCAGTAGTTGCGGGGAGAAAGTCGTAGATAATCTCTGATTTTTTTGCTTCGATATGGCCCATTTTGTGTCTTTTCACGTAAGCGTAGCGTAGTAGCTTACAACGTAAAGCATTACTTCAAGATATTGCGCAATATTTTGGCAAAGATGACATCACCTCAGTTGAAATTTCCGTAATCGTTTAGATACCAGAGGGTATTAAAAAATTTGTGTACAAAAATTTTACAAACAGGTATTTAATGTTTAATGATTTTTTAGTAAGTTAAGGCTAGTTTTAAGATATATTCATTTTAACTGTTAATAAACATTATTTGTATATTTTTTATTATTTTACATTTTGATAAAATTTTTAGTGTAGAATTCGGTTTAGTTATTCCGAGCATTATTAAACATAACTTGGCGTTCGAGATCATTTTATTAGTGTTACATTGCAATTTTTTATATTTATATTTAAGTGGTAATTAAGCAAATCAAAAGACTCGCCCTATATATTAATTTACCGACTGGGACAAAGGCATTATTTTTGGTGATTGGTTAGTTTCTCCAGTTAGTTTAACGATTTGTGATCGGAGAACATTTTTATTTAACACTTATTTCTTTATTATATTATTAAAACACTTTTTATAATTTATACGATTACCAGTTCGACCACATTATGTATAAGTGCCTAAAATGAGAGTTTTTAGGACGAATTTATTGTTTACGGACGAGGTATTAGCATAGTCCGGAATAAAAAATAGCAAATGAGTACAAAAAAAAACAATTTACGTACGTGTTACAAACAATATTTTTTTGTTTAAGCTCTCTAAAATTTTCTTAAAATACCTAATTTATCAATTTTATTCGAATAGAAGTACTAGGTACTTCATACGAAGATAGCTATTTGGAAGAGAAGGTCTATAATCTTATACCAGCATAGCAACAACTTTCATTTATTAAGAATTTTTATTTATATTGTCTGTTATTTTTTGACATTGTTAGTGTTAACAGAGATTTGTAATATATATTATAACTTAATTGTATTATTACCATTTTTTTGAAAGTACCTAAGTTTTTTGACAAACTTGAATGATAAATAAAATAATTTTTGAAATATTCGCCACTGAATTGTTTAAAATATTTTAAAATGGTGGCCATGACGACTCTCAGGGACTAGATCAAAAATGAGTTATTTTACGGACTGAAATGAGTCAGCAAAATGTCCATTTTTGGGAGCGTATGCACAAAAAATTAATAATGGCACAATAGTTCATTTTCCATGGTGGTAGTCATGGAAACAATGTTTGGCAAATGAGAAAATCAAATGGAAGTCGCATTTAGGACAGATGCACTGTGTTTGTGATGTTTTGTATAATTTGCATTTCTTTTTAACGCCTTGTTTGTCCAACCAAACGGGAAAATGGTATTACATATCGTATCGAAGCTCTCCTACTGCATGTTTAGCTTTCATGCAAATATCACAGCGATTACTAGGTTCAGATGTTTGAGAAGGACTGCCAACGGGACGTTTTTCTTTGAAACTACAATGACCAGCAGCAATTTCCTCTCGAAATGCAGCCAATTGCAACGGATTATTCTTTGTTCCTCATTGTCAAAGCTTTTCTCTGTTTTTACTAGACAGCACAAAATATTCGCGTTTGTAACATCTATATCTATCAAATAATCAAAAATCGTAATCATTGGTTTACGAGTTTTCAGACGAATGTGGTAACGAACAATTAGTCGGTCTAAAAGATCTACACTACTCATGTGACTATTATATTCGCGAATGAATTGTGGAGAGTCAACTGGTGCAGTTCGTAAATAGGTTGATGCAAGTCTAATATTTTTTGTATATTTCCACAACACCGTTGAAATATCTATACCATACAACGAACACATATATTCAACTGAGAAACCTCTTTTTTTCTTAGCCACAACTGTATCAGAAGGCAGTTTACAGTGTGGCACTCTTTTTATGTTTAGTGTTCCTAAAGAATAGATACCTCGAGCACGAAGATACACCTATAAGAGCAATGAGGTATAAAAGTTATCGAAATACAATATGTGATGAACAAAATTAGGTATAGTCTGCGACAAGCGAATCACAACATTGCTAGATACACCAAGATCAGGAGTATCCGGTAAAACAACATTGTATCCAGCACCATTATAAATTTCAAAACGATATGAAAATCCATGGGAATCACATAGCATAGCGCTACACATCTGTTCATCGACACAAAGCCTAGCAGTCTTCGGGACTGAATCGAATCATTCGTTGACTATATCAGGCAGTGTTCTTATTCAAAATAGGGGATCTCATCCCGACTGCCCTTTGTTGGTACGGAGATGTTCATCAGTAAACGACAAATGTTTCTTGATCACTTCAGACTTTTTTACTGGCATTGTTTGTTGAATCGGCGTGTACGCATTTTTCCCCCAACAGCTGTCCATATTCGGATAACAATAAGTAGACATTTATATATAGTGGTGAATTTGGACAAGGTCTGTTTGAATTTTGTATTTACATCTTTCTCATATGCTGCACGCTTGGTTTCCACAACGACCATACTCAAAATCTCGTCCGTAAAAAAGTACTTGAACTCGGCAGTTCACTTTTGCCTCGGAAAGAAACTTGTTTCACATGGAATTTCATTCCATCTTTCGTCGCAAAATTTCAGGTAATTTTCTTTCGATTTCACACAAATTTTTCGCAGTAAAATCCATTGGCGACGGTTCATTTCGAGGACCACCATCTTCCATGACAGGCATTGGTGACCGGAGTCATCTTTGTGGATTTGATTTTTCGCTCACTACTGTTTCAGTAAATGTTGAAGTCGTCGCTGTTGACATTGATACTGGAGTTGCTATTGCTGATGCAGCAGATGTTGATGGAAATTCTGCATCACTTACGTTGAATGACAAATTCACTGAACTAATGGAAATGTCAGAGGAGTTAGATCGACACATTTCTTTCAAAAATTCACTAACAAGATTTTCATCTCCTGGAGTAATTTCATCTGGTGCGTAGTCATGATCATAAACATCATTGTCATCGTCGAAATCACCACCGCTATTATTATCTGAGGAATCTGATTCCACATATGCAAGTAGGTCTTCTACTTCTTCTGTGGACAAATCTGATAAGTTGAACTTTTTGGTTTCTCTCATGTTCATACCACTCATTTAATTTTTTTCGTGTGCGATAACCTACACCCTCCATTCTAGAACAAAAAAAAATGTATATCTGCCACATTTAAAAAAAAATGGTTTTTAGTCCATCTATGTTTGCCAACAAATATCTTATGGTACTATACTACTACCCACAAGGCAGCTTGCAGGCTGCATCCCAAAATAGTATTCACTCTACGTAACTATTACTTCACATTAAACTGGGGTTATCAGACACTAAAGTAATGTTTTCGACAAAAGCTTCGTCACTGTAAGAGTTGTTTTGCCTTTAATCGCGACTTCATTTAAATACTTCGATAGTTCGCACTGAACCACTAACACATATTTAGAACCTTCTTCCGTGATTGGCAAAGGACCAACCAAATCCAATGTTACTATATCTAGTATTTCTGGAGGCGTTGGTGTGATCTCCATGGGTTGTATATTGGAAACTTTCTTTCATTCATTTGGCATGTTTCACGCGTTTTTACATTATTTCTTACTTTTTTAGCCGTATTCTTGAAAAAGTCTTTATTTCTTAAACTTTTGTAAATTTCTTCAATCCCATATGACCACCAATTGATTTAGAATTGTGGTATGAAAATGTAAACTTTCACCATTAACACACATAATAAAATACACACCTTTTTTGGGTTTTTTAATGGTGTATTTTAAATTATACAATCTAAACGTTTCGATAACACTTACAGTTATCTTCGTCAGTAGTAATATCTGTTAAAATTATTAAAGATCTTGTAAATAATTTTATCAAAGTTGAAAAATTAAAACATAATTTTTCATCTTTGACAAAACAGAATTGAGAGGATTCATAGAGCTTACAAACTTTAAAAGTGAATATAAAGAAACATTGTATTAAAAAACTTACATCTATTAAAATTGTTAAAGATGTAAACAATTTTGTTAAAGTTGAAAAAATAAATTGTGTGTGTGTGTGTGTGTGTGTGTGTGTGTGTGTGTGTGTGTGTGTGTGTGTGTGTGTGTGTGTGTGTGTGTGTGTGTGTGTGTGTGTGTGTGTGTGTGTGTGTGTGTGTGTGAGTGTGAGTGTGAGTGTGAGTGTGTGTGTGTGTGTGTGTGTGTGTGTGTGTGTGTGTGTGTACGTGTGCGTTCGCATGTGTGTTGATGTATGTTAGTATATACGATAACTCCAGAATGATAACACCTCCGTACTTAAAATTTTGTATTTAAGCTTGTTTTCATTTGTTTTTATCAAATATTTCCAAAACAACTGCATATTTCAAAGGTATAAAAATAGCCAGATATATACCTTAAACATGTCGATTAATTATGTTACTATGCGCAATTTAGCGACAAGGAATGTAATTTAAGTGTTAGTTCTAATTTTTTTCAATATCTGAATAACGACTAATTTTATAAGAAAAAGTGTTGACATGTTTCTTAAAGACAATTTAATTTTACATAACATTTCTTTATATACGCTATACCGCAAAGGAACTCTAAAAATTAATTAAATATCAATGAAAATGGCTAACTGCATTATTGAAACCTTATAGAAGCGTGCGGCTGTGGAATTTTTTTCCAAGTTAACATGTATTTATCTCTATCTGTTATGAAGTTCTAAACATCATTTTGTCATAAATTATTATTTTTGTTTTACAATGTTGCCTGTTTTCGTTAGGAACCTATAAAAGATTGGTTGCATAGTTATCCTAAAAAACTTATAATTAAAATTATTTCATTTCCTTTAATTATTTAAGTGAACATCTAGATATCTATTAACCTCTGTCTGTCATGAAGTTTTAAACGTGTTTGACATAGATTATTGTTTTTGTTTTTACAACGTCGTCTATTTTCCTAATGAACTTATAAAAGAGGTAGCATGATTATCTTAAAAAATGTTATTAGAATTATTTCATTTCCTTTAATTTCCATTTTATAGGTTGAAAGGTCGTGTGGTGTTCCACACCAGATATTTTTAATAAAGTGCTTTATTTGTATTTGTCAGGCTTGTGAATATGTTTTCTTTGGTGCATAGTTTTTCATAAGAGCCCTTTAGGCAATTAAAAGCCAGTTGTACCACCAGAGAATAAGTTTTAAAATTGTCAGGTTCGACCCAAATCTAAATTGAGCTTATGATGCTGTTGCATTACACCAGTATAAATATATCGTTGCTTAACTACGCCGAGCTTACGCTCTATTATACTCGGCAACATCGCTTCAAATTCCAAAGTTGAAATTCTATTGGTTGCTTTGAAGGGGAAGAGAACAACAAACATTCGTTACCCTAACCCAACTTTATTCATGTGTAGCTCTAGTTGCACGTTGAAATAACGACGTCAATTAAAAAAAGAGTAAATTATTCTTCAACGGAAAGGAAATATTAATCGATCTTGTGGAAAAACACAAGATGAAGATTGTAGAAAGCAAAGCGACGAACGCCGTTTGTAATCAAGAAAAAGATGAAGCGTGGAAAAAATCGGTCGGAAGTTGATGAAAACTGGCGGTGGAACGAAAATTGTATTAGAAACACGAGACGATCAAGTTCTAAGTATACTCGACGAAGCTTGCGTATCAGGACTAGTAGTTAATTACGACAGTGATAACGTTCGAAGCACTATTATTAGATCATATCTTGTTCTTACTACATGCTTAATTTGCAGATATGTCTTTGAATGCTACCGCATCGACACTCGACACGTATTTAGAAAATAGTTCCATGCGGTAGACGGACTGTGGATGGACGGACTGCTGACGGACGGACACCAGAACAGAAACAACGAAAGAGGAAACAATCGATGATCAACCCAGTAGATGGGGCCAAAAGTTGCTCTAACAAAAACCGCATGTAAAATTGTTCTCCCGATGAACTATGGAAATACTGTTGGCGTTCGTAAACATGTCGCGGTAATCTAAAATTTACCGCGTTTACCTCATCTACATCGTCTACCATATCCACATTTACTACATTCCATTATAAAATTTTAAATAACTAATTATGTAATGCAATATAAATTTTGACGTACAAGTTTGAAGATAAAAAAATTAAAGTTAGGTTATAATCGCCAAAGTACACGAGTTAAGATGGCAAAATCAACAACTTAAATGTGGGTCGGTCTTGACTGATTTTAAAACCAGTTTTATGTTGGTGCAACGAAATAAAGGGAGAATAAAACTTATGACGAGCTTAAGTTCTAAGTGCGGCGTAAGTTGTGGTGGTATAATTGGCTTTAAGTTTAAATTTCACAAAATTGTATTCACGCGTGGATTGTTTCCTTACATAATGTGCGTTATTGTATTATATTCTTAATAGTGTGTATTAAAATAGTTGATTTATGCAACTTTACGGAGACAACGTTCAATTATGTTTTTTTTTTATTTTGAGGAAAGCTTTAACATAACAATTGGTGAGAGCTTTTTCTATTAGATTATTTGCTATTTTGTTTTTTTTATAGATATACTTTTGTTTTAAGACTTAACGTATCGTAAATATATAGTAAATAAGGTAAGTTTTATAGGAGACGTCGGACCAAGGCTGTTAATTTACTGATTCACCTGGTTTAGCGACAAAAGGTAAGCAAGCGTTTTTGTTTGTTTGGGAACTTAGCTGAGAATATTCTCCTTTAAGTGCTACGACCCCAATATTGACGTTTATAAACATTTTGATTTATGACTTACTCTTGTTGCCCCTTGTGTATTACGAGCTATCTTAATCGGCAAATTAATATCACGCCCACCCCCTTTATTCCACTGAGCTACCAGCCCCTTCCTTATCTGTTACTGCCGATCTACTACAATTTTCGCCCGTAACAACACACTTAACTTAGCCTGCACCTTTTTAATTTTTCTCACAATCTCTGCCTTTCTTTCTGTTTACTTTAGACCGTCATAAATAACAAGAAATGCATCGTTATAGGATTAGCTTGATTAAGAATAATGTAAACTGATTTATTGCCAAACACCTTACCTCTAAACTACTAAAATTAAAACTTTAACTTTTTTGTATCTCAAAAAATAACCGAAATCGATCGATTTCGCACCACTCCCTATACTGAATATTCAAAAATTATACATACAAATTTAACGAACGCTGAGCAGTAAACTTTTCCCATATCTATACGTAGTTATTTGTATGGCTTAACCCACATTGATTCAATATAGGTACTTAAGAACTGCAAGTGTAAACTACCTCTTAAAAATTATATTTCTTGGACTGTTTTAAAGTTACTTTCTTGAAAACTGATTTAAAAAATTGTTTATCTTCAACTCTTGAAACGCTTGCCAAAATATACATCATACAAAATTCTTTATTGGTATAATATGCTTTGCATATTTAGGTAACACTAGTAATACCACATATGTTGCATCAAGTAAAGCGATGAAAAACATAATAACTTTATTTTTATGCTTAATATATTCCTTTAAACAGCACAAGAATTTTTATCTCAGCAACATTCCAAAAGTAAAATTTGTTGTTCAGTGTAATTCTAAAAGTGTGTTAGAGACAGTAAATACCCACGCTGATTGCTAACAGTTTTAAATTTTGTGTCATTACTGTGCGGATTGGTGGTTCTGCAATATTTTTCTTTAAAACACTTAAATATTATTTTCCCTTATGCCCCAACACAAAATAAATCTAGTTTAATTCATAAACTCCATGTAAAGTATCCTCGGCGCACCTTTTGGAAAAATTATATAATATTTAGCTACTATTTATGGAAATTACATCTTTTATGTTTGAATGAATAAGTACGTAAAGTTTATGTAACCTTGTTTTAGGTTTACGCACTTCCCTTTGATCCGGATTACATTTAGGATGGCCGGCACCATGTCTACCTCAATTACTTGGTGATGACTCGCCAATATCAATATCAAATGATGAAGGTTACTGCAGTGTTTTTCTTTATTGGCGGAGTTTGTGGATCTACCTCAAGGACTTTATTATTAGATAGAATTGGTCGTAAAAATTTAATTTTTTTGACCACTATTCCATACATTATTTCGTGGTTGATAATAGCATTTGCTACATCTGCAGTCCAATTATATACAGCAAGATTTATAGCGGGATTATCGGATGGCGCTCAGTGGCGAAACTAAAAAAATTTTCTGGGGGGGCCAGGCCCCACGGGCTCTTTTTGGGGAGGGGTGCGTATAAAAATTTTGTTGGGGCGTACACACCACTTTTTTATAGATGCATCTTGTTTTCACTCTCAATTTTAAACAGTTTTGGTTTTCATCATCATGGTTTGTCATATACCTACTTTAAGTAAAAGACTTTCTTGTTTTCACATTTTATTTAGGAAATATAACATATAAGTATGAATAAAAAAAACTTCAAACTAATTTTAGTTTTCTATCTGTTTTTATAAAAACAGAGAGAACTTGTTCAGTCGACAATTTCTGCTTAACTAAAGCATTTTCGATACAGAGAAGTGATAAATTTGAAAATCTATCTTATCTTGTACCATTGTGGTTCTCAGCCATGTTTTTATCCGCCTCATAGCGGAAAAACATCTTTCGCAACCAGCTGAACTGATTGGAAGGCCTACAGCAATTTGTAGTAATTTGTAAAGATTTGGAGTCAGATTCCCCTTCACTTGAACTTTTAGATTTTCCAACGTGATTTCAAGATTTTTATTTTTGAATAAATTTCGTATCACTAAAACTTCAGCTTGAAGTGTTGAGATTTCGATATTGAAGACCCTCTGATAATTGGCGACGAACTCAAATGCTTGATCCAAATCTAGCTTCATAAAGGAATCAATCGATCTTGCAAGGGGAAGATTTTCAAATCGTTTTTTCATATTGCCAGTCACGTTGTCCATGACTTGGTAGTAAATGTTGACTTTCCAGTATTCGGGAGCTGTAGTTCCTGCAGGTATGTCGATCAGAGATGATTTACCCAGGGTTGAGTGAGATAGATATTCATTAAGCCTTTGTGGTTGCTTCCTTTTTTTTGAAATCCTTAAAGGCTCCAAACAAATGTCTTGTTCTCCTGAGAATTTTTCTATTTCACTCCACAGGTCCTCAAATTTGTTCCTCTTCTCTTCAAAGCTACTTATAGTGCTATCTATGATATCACTAGCCTGACCTAGTGTGGCATCTTTTCTCTGAAAATATTTACTCAGTACATTTGCGACCATTAACACTGAATGGAAGACGAACAGACAAACGATAAATTGTGGCTTTATCACTGATGCCTGTATTCCAAGTGCTTCTACAGAATTTTTGTCTCGCCCTTGTTCAATTTCCTCATCCAGAGCATTTCGAATTGCTTGGAAATTTTTCCAAAGGGATTTGCAATTTTCATATCGATAACTCCACCTGGTACTGCTAAGACTTACCATTTCGCCCCCCGAATTTATACCTAGAGCATCGCGGGCGTTTATGAGATGAGAGTGATGACCGGGTTGAGAAAAGTGGACGTATATTGCCTCCAGAGTGTTGAAAAATGCAACTGCAGTAGACACCTTAGCACAACTGTCGACAATTACCAAGTTCATCCTGTGTGCCAAGCAATGAAAGTAAATGGCTTGTGGATGATCCTCCCTTATTTTGGCTTGCAGTCCTTGGTGTTTCCCAGACATAACACTGGCTGCATCATAAGATTGGCCATTTAATATGGCGTTATTCAACAAACTGCATTTAATTAGATACTTTTTAATAAGTATTTTTAAACTCTCGGCATCTCTAGAAGAAGAACAATCTACGAAACCAAGAAAACGTTCCTCAACTTCCAAGCCTACGGTATATCTGTTTGCCACGGACAATTGTTCTTGTTTGTAGCACCTAGCTTCATCAACCATTATCGAAAAAAAAACCACATTGCCGCGCTTCTACAATCTGTTCAATAACAAGTTGAGATGCGATGCTTATTATTTCATTTTGCATTTTGGAACTGCAATAACAGATATGTCTGTCTAGATGCATCGAAAAATTCGTGTCATGTTTTGCCATAAGTTCACCCAACTCCAGAAAATTTCCTCGGTTAGTAGAGGTTGCGTCTTCTTGGTGTGCTCGGAGTGGCAGCCCTTGACGTGTCAAGTATAAAATCATGTTGATTAATTTTATCATATAATCTCGGTTCTGTATTCTCATTTCTTCATGTTGTATGGTTAGCTTCTTATGAACATCTCCGGCCTTCAAGGAATGCTTGTAGCCTACAAACCTTTGCATACAGTCACTGTGAGCCAAAGAGGTGTCATGTTTTTTCAGCGACTCACTTAGTTTCCTCCAATTACTGAACCCATTAATCGAAAACTTTTCATTTTGATCTCGAATATTTGCAGAATGCCGTAAATGTCTGCAGACAAAGCAGAACGCTTTATCTAACTTCACACTATATTCAAGCCACTGATAAGTATCAAAGAATTGAGAAAACGATCTCCGTCTCTCTCCAAATAAACTTTTTGGAAAAACAACCGTTGGGCCCCTTGGCTGCGAAGGACCACTATCAAGAGTTCCCAGATCTTGATCTTCTGGATCATTTCGTCCTCTTTGATTTCTTTCTACAGATGTAAAAACATCGGATGTTTTGCTAACTTGCCCTTCTTCAGCGGCTTTATTTACATCTTCTCGTATGCCTCCACCAACATTTTCTACATTTGAAGTTGAAGATTGTGTTCAATGACAAGCTACCTCAATATTTGTTGTTGAGTCACATACTGGAGTAGACGTTTGCCTTGTCTCAGCCTCATCTTTGTCGGGTTGATTTGTGGCAGATTTGAACAACGATCGTATGTCTTTGAATTTCTTCATGTTCAAACCGCCCACAATCTGCAATCTGCAACGCAAATAAAAACAAATTTATAAACACCGAAGCTAACTGCTCGGACACTGATGGGGAAACAAGTAAAAGGCGTGAAAGAAAGTACAAATCAAAATCCCTTTGCAGTTTTAACTTTAAACTATTATTATTATTATAATTAGCTGAAACTTGTGATGCAATCTTTCCTTTTTTTTTCACCCGTCAAAATTTCAACATCTTATAATACTCTAAAACAAACATACAAATAAGTAAAATTACCTTAGTCCTTAGTTGTCTGTGGCAGTTGGCCTTGGCAGTGGCTATTTGTTTGCTTTGATGTTTTATTTCACACAGCACTGTGCTGTGAGCACAGAAGACTCAGAACATGGAACACCGAACACAGGTTACATTGGCACTTGGCTCATAATAATAATAATAGTAATATTACATAAAACATTAAACATAACTATAACAAGTACTAACCCCATGAATTCATCGTGAGTTGCAGCGTTGCTTATATAGGTACCGATGACGCAAGAAACCCTTCTTGAATCTTCTAGAAGCTCGATGACTAATAATGTACGTAACCTGCTGTCTGCGTCTGCCGAGGCATCGTAATTATGATTCATACATCTAGATTGTTCGGAATTATGAGTCACCATTTCCGGTATGTTACACTATTTTTAAGTTTCAAGTCTCGCTTCCTCTATAAAAAGTTGTTTTTCAGAATGTTAATGTAAACTGTATGTAAACTAATCTAATCTACTAATCTTTGCGACGTCTTTATGCTTGCTGGGTTTACTACATCGTGAATGAGGAACTATACATGCTATTGTTTATGCATCAACACTCAACGCATACCAGTATCATGAACCAAAACAATTCCAAGAGCAGCACAGTCACAGTCAGCAGTCTACCGCCGCCGCGCTGCTTAGCTAAACAAATATTATTTCACCGATACAACTTATGCTCGAATGACGAATATTCTAATGTCCTTACATAATAAATAATAATTAAAAATTGTACTTATCACTATGTCACTATTACTACTCGTTTGTTTATCGCAATGGTTTAAGATTTAACGAATTAAGTTGTTAGATGGAATTTAAGATAAGAATGAAAATGGGGAAGTGCTCCGTTTTTCTGGGGTGTGTCACGCCTTGCCTGGGGTGTGCCTGGCACACCTTGCACCCCCCTGGTTTCGCCACTGATGGCGCCTCTTTGTGTACACTTGTAGTTTACATTGATGAAATTTCCGATCCAAATACAAGAGGGCTGTTTTTATCGGGTATTACATATACATTATTGTTTGGAACGCTCCTAATAAGTGTTATGGGACGGTACCTGAGCATACAAACAGTTTCTTTCATTAGCCTTATTCCGTTAGTTTATTTATTTTTTATTTCTATGTGGTTACCAGAAACTCCCTATTTCTATATTATTAAAGGTAAGATGAAGGAAGCAAAAGAAAGTTTACAAAAAATCAGGAATCAGGATGATGTAGATGAGCAGCTTCAAAGTATGTTAAAAACGTTTGTTGAAATGCAAAATGACAAAAATAAATTAATCTTTTTCTTTACAAATAAAACTTGTCAAAAAGGCGCATGTATTTTGCTTCTATTAAGAACTGTACAGCAATGTTCGGGATCTTTTGCATTTGTAAATTATCTATCTGTTATTTTTCAAAACACTGATAACTTTGTTTCCCCAGTAACATCCATGAGCATATATTACACGTTACAAACGGTCTTTGGGGTTATATCAATGGTAACTATCGATAAAGTTGGTAGGAAGCCTCTTTTGGTTCTTTCACTGGCTTTAGTTTGTATATCATTATTAACCGTGGGTTTATACTTTGCAGTGCAGAATTTACTAAATATTGAGATTAATAATTATTCATGGATAGCATTAATTGGGTTATTTGTATTTGTAGCTAGTTACAGTTTAGGGTTGCACAGCGTACCAATATTACTTGCTGGAGAATTACTTCCAATTAATGTCAAAGTACTAGGAGTTTGTTTGCTTCACATTTACTTTCATACAATCACAACTTTTATTACGAAGTTTTTTCAATTTTCAAAAGATACGTATGGAATACACGTACCATGTTTAACATTTGCTGCCTGTTGCATAGCTAGTTTACCAATTATAATTTGGGTTGTACCTGAAACTAAAAACAAAACTTTGGAAGAAATTCAAAGTTGTATTCAATCAAAAAATAAAATTGAATGCACGCACATGTGAATGTGCAGAAGTACGTAATGCTGTTAGAGATCATTTAATACAAAATGTGTATTTAATGCTCACTGGTAGAACACATTAATTTATTAAGGAGGTAAGCTGTTTTCATTAATAATTTTGAATATCTTATCAAAGTTCTAATTCATAATAAACAAATGTTAACATTAAAAATATGTATTCTAAAAATGTAAAAAGTGTTATGAATAACAATTACACAGTAAAATACTAAACTAGTTTACACAGTAAAATACTAAACTAGTTTTTTTTTTTATTTATTATTATAGATGGCTATTTTATAACACCGTAGAACGATTGTGACTGGGGAGACTTGAACCCAGCACAATCTTGGAAGTATAACCCAATAGCTAGTGAAGCAATTGGATCGCATTGGAAGCGTCATCCGTAGATTTATTATTTGCAATGGACTAGTAAAAACTTTAGCAAGTATAAGCCTTTTTAGTAGTAATAGTAGGGGTCATATATTTTCTAAAATACAACTCTAAAAAGGAGCAAAGAGGGAAGGGTACTGAAAGAGAAAATTTCAATTAGCACATATATACAAATAAATATAGATTGTAATGTTCTCAAACGTTGAGGTGTCAATTGTAGTCACTTGTAGTACCCTAACACGAATACAAAATATAAAATATTTGTATATAGAACGGAAGAGAACAAATGAGCGCCACGAGTTTTTAAATAAGTACACAAAGAAGGAGCCCTTTCAGCAAAACTCGAAACAGGAAAGGCAACATTAAGAAGTATTTATACACAAGTTTGATTACGGTTTCCTGAAAAGGAAAGGTGTAATAAAAATATATATATATATATATATATATATATATATATATATATATATATATATATATATATATATATACATATATTGTAATGACCCACAAAAAGGAGTAAGAAGCCAATTATTATTAAGTGAAATAGTAAGATAATGCCATAAATAAGCACTTTTGCGTGGACCAGTTCCTCTTTGATATGTGTGAACCCTTCCAGCAAAAACTGAAACAGGAAAGGCAATACTAAAAATATTTATACACAAATTTGATTATGGTTTCCTAAAGGAAAGTTATATATATATATATATATATATATATATATATATATATATATATATATATATATATATATATATATATATATATATATATATATATATATATATATATATATATATATATATTAATCCACAAAAGGAGTAAGAAGTAAATTATTATTAGTTTAATAAGTATTATTGAGATAATGCCATAAATAAGCACTTTTGCGTGCGCACCAGTTCCTTCTATAATATGTCCAAACACATCTCACATGATTTTGCCAAACCCCACTTCATGGCAAAGCATAAAAGCTAAAGTTTTCACATAAACACTCACGACACCGCCGACGTCGGCGCCTTCTTCAACCCGGACCGGCGTTAGTTACGCCTGAGCGACAGCAGGCAAGGTTGAGAAGGCGGAAGTACCGAGAACGGCTCCCGCCGCTGTCGTTACCCCGCCTGCCCAACCCACCTTAAGGTTCGATGCCGTATTGGGCCTCCTCAGAAGTCTCGATATCGAGAAGGTCCTACCTGTCATCCGTAAGGTGGCAGCGGCGCTCGTTCAGGCGCAAACTGTGATGTGCCTGTGAGAAATGATAATCACGCACGGTTCAGAGGTGGTTACCCTTTTCGGGTAATCATACAAAGGTCCAGAGCGAAGACTGGTGCCCTAACTAAGTATACAGTATCGACAATTGGTTAATTCTGTTCTGTTAACACCGATAATGTATTCACACAACTAACACATGTTTCTATTTATTTCAGACACGCAGAGCATCAACAGCATCAGCCACAACCGAGCGACAACAGAACAGTCCACATAACCACCACTCCTCGAACACCATCACCATGCAACTGTTTTTTTTTTGGAAATACCACAAAGATGTTAACTGGCATACCACACAATCACGAATCCCAGCAACCACGCAATCCAATTGTAATACGTATTGTAAATACTATATATTGTTACGTATCATAAAAATTTTAATTAACTTTGTTGATCTTGAACTTGAACATAAACACGCACTCTGTTCTGCAAAACACTTCTTTGTAGAAGTTCCAGCAGAATTCCTCTGCAACCCGATTTTATAGTAATTTATTATTCCTGCACTAAGAAAATTTCTCTGTTCGAGAATATCTATCCTGACCAGCTCTTAAAGCAATTTCGTGCAAATTACTTTATTGTTCTAACGTATTTCACTATTTCGAAATCTGACCTGTATTATAAAAATATTTAAAGAATTCCTGTGACATAAACAATCCCTAAATAAATAATTTGACGCTAAAGAGGGACTAGCTTCTATATCAAGTTACCTATCAGCTGATTTTTCGGCAGGGAGTTACCTGTTATCGATCTATTTTCATGTAAAGATGCTAGAAGTTCATCTGGAGGATCAAAACGAACGCTAGCACATTTGGAACGTCTTATTATTATTCCATCCACCCTTAAAATTCTACTTATTTGAAGTATCCGAATTAGCTTTAAATAAATAGAACCACTCAGAATTTGCTGGTAAAGCTGGGCTAACTTGGCCATTAGAGAATTCCATACCTAAACCTGCTGTATTACCCACGAAGTCTTACTTATTTAGAGTGCCCGCTTTAACTACTAAAATAATTAGGATACACAGAGTTCAATCAGATCGGCTCAAGAGCACCTTGGCCGCGACAGAACTCATAATCAAACCCCCTGTATATGCAAATATCTCCCGTATCTCATTTTATAATTATTACCGAAAATGATCAAACTCAGAAAACGTTCATTTTACTTTCACGAAAGTGAATAAATAAAGCAGGTTGTTTGGAAATGATTTAATAGCGGCATTAATTAAATTGCACACGGTTACTTAATAGCTTTAAATTTAATTAATGCATTTGAGTAAAATATCCCAGAATAAACCATTTTAAACCATCATAAACAGCGAACAATTTAAAAAGATTAAACAGCGTTCCTATTTATGCAAATACTAAACGTTTCATTGACCTTCAGTGATATAAACATCACGTCTGGTGCAAGAATTTCATATACGCATAAACTCCACTAAATGAAAGTAAAACGAATGCATATATATATATATATATATATATATATATATATATATATATATATATATATATATATATATATATATATATATATATATATATATATATATATATATATATATATAGACACACACACACAGCACACACACGCACACACACACGACACGCACAGCACACGCACACACACACTACACTCACACTCACACTGCACACGCACGCACACGCACACGCACAGCACAGCACACAGCACACACAACACAAGCACACGCAACGACACGCACACACGCACACGCACACGCACGCACACGCACAGCACACGCACACGCACCACAGCACACGACACGCACACGCACACGACACGACACACGCACGCGCACCGACGCACGACGCACGCACAGCACAGCGCACGCACGCACACGCATGCGCACGCCGCACGCAACACGCACACGACACGCACAGCACACACGCACCACGCACACGCACACGCACACGCACACGCACACGACACACGACACACGACACGCAACACACGACACACACACACACACACACACACACACACACACACACACACACACACACACACAGACACACACACACAACACACAGACACACAGACACAACACACAGACACACGACACACACACACGACACACACGACACGACACGACACACAGACACACGACACACGACACACAGACACACAGACACACAGACACACACACACGACACACACACACACGACACACACACACACACACAGACACACACACACACGACACACAGACACACACGACACACAGACACACAGACACACACACAACACACAGACACACAGACACACAGACACAGACACAACACACACACACACAGCACACAGACACACAACACACACGACACACACGACACACAGACACACGACACACAGACACACAGACACACAGAACGACACAGACACGACAGACAACACAGACACGACGACACAGACACAGACACACGACACACGACACACAGACACGACACAGACACGACAGACACACAGACACACGACACACAGACACAGACACAGACACAGACACGACACGACACGACACGACAACAGACACGACACGAACAGACACAGACACGACACGACACAGACACGACACGACACGACACACGACACAGACACGACACAGACACGACACGACACACGACACACACAGACACGACACAGACACAGACACGGACACGACACGGACACGACACGACACGGACACGACACGGACACGACACAGACACAGAACACAACACGACACGGACACAGACACGACACGACACGACACGACACAGACACAGACACAGACACAGACACGACACAGACAACAACACGACACGACACAGACACAGCACACGACACGACACAGACACGACACAGACACGACACGACACAACACAACACGACACGACACGACACGACACACTGAATCACAACACTCACACACACACACACACGCCACACCGACACACCACACACACCACACCACACCCACACTTACACACATCACACACTACACACACACACACTGACACACACACATCACAACACACTACCACACACACACATCAACCTACACTCACATCACACACAACACACACCACACTCACACATCTCACACCCACATCACACTCACACCTCACACTCACACCTCACACTCACACTCACACTCTCACACTCATCACTATCTACATCTCACACTCACTCACACTCACACTCACACACACTCACATCACACTCACAACTCACATTACATCACACTCACACTTCACACCTCACTCACATTCACACTCACACCACACCTCTCACACATCTAACACTCTCACACTACACTCACACTTCACACCCACACCCACACCTCACACCCACCTGACCACCAACACCACACACACCACACCTCACACCACATACACTCCACACTCACACTCACACTCTCACACTCTTCACCTCCACCTATCTCACACCTCACATCTCACACTCACACTCTACTCACATACATCTAACATAATTTCACACTCTCATACACTCTCACATCTATATTTTCAATCTACAACTTTATTTAACACACACACGACACACACACACACACACACACAGACACACACACAACACAACACAACACCGGACACACAGACACACGGACACAGACACCACACGACACCAACACACAACACACACACACACACACACACACACACACACACACACACAACACGACACCACACCATTTACACAAGACAACGACACAACACGAACACAGACACACAGACACACGACACGACACAGACACACACGACACACGACACACAGACACACAGACACACAGACACACAGACACACAGACACAAGACACCAGACACAGACACCAGACACAGACACAACACGACACGACACGACACACAGACACACAACAAAGACACAACACAGACACACAGACACAGACACCAAGAACACGGACACAGACACGACACAGAACACAGGACACAGACACAGACACAAAGAACCAACACAAACAGACACAGACACGACACGGAACACAGACACAGACACAGACACACACAACACAAACAGACACAACACGACACAGACACAGACACGAAACACGAACACGACACAACACAGACACAGACACAATCAACACAACACGAACACGACACGAACACAGACACAGACACAACACAGACACGACACGAACAGACACAGACACGACACAAGACACAGACACAACACAGACACACACGACACAGACACAACACGACACACAACACAGACACAAAGACACAACACACACACAGACACACACAGACACACACCGGAACACCAACACACCACATACACACACTAACACACATAACACTAACATCACACACACTCAACACCTCCATCACACCTCACTCTCCATTAATTACACTCTCACCTTCACACTCTCACACTTATCTACACTCACACTTTCACACTCTCACACTCTCATCTCACTCTCACACTCTCACACTCATTCACACTCTCACACTCTCACTCTCATCACTCTCACTTTTCCTCACACTCTCCATTCAATCACATCTCACACTCTCACATCTATCTCACACTATCACACTCTCACACTCTCACACTCTCACTCACCTCTCACACTCTCACACTCTCACACTCTCACACTCTCATTACACTCTCACACTTCTCACACTCTCACACTCTCACTTACTCACACTCTATCACTCTCACACTCATCACACTCTCACATCTCTCACACTCTCTACACTCTCACTTCTCACACTCTCACACTCTCACACTCTATCATCTCACACTCCATCTCACCTCTCACACTCTCACACTCTCACACTCTCACACTCTCACACTCTCACTCACACACCACACACCACACGCACCACACACGCACACACACACACACACACACACACAACCAAACTTATATGGAATCACCCATTATTTCCGATGTTATTCTGTATTTCTGACAAATTCCGTATAGAAAGCGAGAAGGACTTTATTATAACTTAGTTTATTAAATTACAACGAGAAAAAATTACAACAAAGATTTAAGATGAACAAAAACAATAAAAATGCGAAAACTAAAGATGTAGGTAGTTGGTTAAACAAAAGTTAGATACCTTTTTTCGGACATGTTTTTCACTTTAATAGTCAGTGTTACCACCTCTAGCCCTAATACAAGTTGCAATTCGACGAGGAATGCTTCTAATCAACGTGTCAACGTGTTCCTGACGTACGTTTGCCCATTCCCCTTGGGCGGCTGGAATGAGCTGTTCCATATTTCCTGGAGCATTTCTTCTAGCCCTAATCCCTTTTTTGATACAGTCCCACACATGCTCAATGGGATTCAGGTCTGGTGAAGAGCCAGGCCATTCTAGAACCCTCACAGCTTTTCTGTCTAGAAATTCTGTACCAACTCGGCTGGTATGTGGAGGGGCATTATCATGCATGAAGACGAAATTGTCTCCCACTGCACCTCTCCACAGCCTAACTATTGGTTCTAGCATCAAATCAACGTACCTAGGACCTGTTAAACTCTGGCGTAGTGGAACCAAAGGAGTTTTATCTCCTATCATGATACTGCCCCAGAACAATGCCGTTCCTCTTTTGTATTTTGGGACAGATCTGGCCGTTTGCAGTCTAGCTTGTCTACCTGGACCTCTTAGAACTCGAATTCGACGGTCATCTGATCTCAGACCAATTCAGGTTTCATCCGAAAAAAGGACATTTTGCCAATCTTCGACTGTCCAGTTCTGGTGCTCGAGACACCAATTTAACCGACTAATTTTGTTCTCTCTGGATAACTCGGGAACCCTTAACTGTCTCCTGCTAAATAAATTTCGGGCACGAAGTCTCTTTCGCACTGTTTCAAGAGAAACACCAACACCTGTACCCTGCACAAGTTTCCTTTTGAGCTCCGGAATAGAAGAGGTTGGATTTCTTCTAGCTATTTGAGCTAAATATCGGTCTTGTTCATCAGTAGTCACTCTGAGACAACTTTGTCTAGGTCTGTTCTTCGGTGTTCCCAATTCCAAAAATCTTGTATAAGTTTTGGAAACAATACCCTGAAACACACCAACTGTAGCTGCTATGTGCCTCTGTGACATTCCCTGCTCAACAAGGGTAATAATTCTTCCCCTCTGAACTTCGGACAAGCCTACGTAAGGCATTTTGAACACAAACTTCTAAATTATATATATATAAATTATATATATATATATATATATAATGTACAGTGTGGACCACTTAAAACCAGAACACTCCTATAGAATTGTTATTTATGAATCGACTTTGATTTTTTTTTACCAAAATTAAGAGGAAAAAAAATGTATATTAGGACAAGGTAATACATTTAAATTCATGAAACCAAGGCCTACAATGGCAGTTTTTTACGGTCAAAAATAAAAAAAAAAGTGCAATGCATTTTTTTTATTGAAAATATTTATTTCTACGCTACTGTCTTCAGCATCTTTCAAAACAGAT
This sequence comes from Vesta saturnalis, assembly GCA_036346205.1. Classification (NCBI taxonomy): domain Eukaryota; kingdom Metazoa; phylum Arthropoda; class Insecta; order Coleoptera; family Lampyridae; genus Vesta; species Vesta saturnalis. Next base: position 40,639 of record JARFJB010001292.1, read on the forward strand.
TTTACTTTATCATAATCTCAATGATACTATAACATGTCTTACAGCGAGAATGGCCGAATCAGTCTGCCATGGAATTCCATGGCAACATTCTGAAACGTCAAACTGATTAGACTCTTAATATTTTTCTATGAAAATAAAGACTTATAATTATGCAACAATTAAGTTTACGCATGAAATAATACGTCTAACTGGAGAAACTGCTACAGAATTTAATAATAGACGTCCTGACAGACACCCAATAAGCTGCAGTACTGTTTACAACATCAATAAAGTCTTTGATGAAACAGGTGCAGTTTCATTACATCTATTGAAAGCAAATAATAATCGACGTCAACGGGTGAGTCAAAATGATCGTGAGATTTTAAATTACTTCCACAACAATTCTAGGCACAGTTTAAGAGTAGCAAGTGTAGACCTGAATGTGCCTAAAGAAACCATAAGAAGATGTCGTAAAAAGAACAAAATTAAACCGTATATACCAAGGTTTTTGCATAATTTACGACTAGGTGAGGCTGAAAGAACAATGGACTTAGTGGGTAATACAGCAGGTTCAGGTATGGAATTCTCTAATGGCCAAGTTAGGCCAGCTTTACCAGCAAATTCTGAGTGGTTCTATTTATTTAAAGCTAATTCGGATACTTTAAATAAGTAGAATTTTAAGGGTGGAATAATAATAAGACGTTCCAAAGGTGCTAACGTTAGTTTTGATCCTCCAGACGAGCTTCTAGCATCGTTACATGAAAATAGATCGATAACAGGTCACCTCCTGTCGAAAAATCAGCTGATAGGCAACTTGGTATAGAAACTAGTCCCTCTTTAGCGTCAAATTATTTATTTAGGGATTGTTTATGCCACAGGAATTCTTTAAATATTTTTATAATACAGGTCAGATTTCGAAATAGTAAAATACGTTAGAACAATAAGGTAATTTGCACGAAATTGCTTTAAGAGCTGGTCAGGATTGATATTCTCGAAGTGAGAAATTTTTTTAGTACAGGAATAAATTACTATAAAATCGGGTTGCAGAGAAATTCTGCTGGAACTTCTACAAAGAAGTGTTTTGCAGAACAGAGTGCGTGTTTATGTTTAAGTTCAAGTTCAACAAAGTTTATTAAAATTTTTATGATACATAACAATATATAGTATTTACAATACGTATTACTATTGGATTGCGTGGTTGTTAGGATTCGTGAATGTGTGGTATGCGAGTTGACACCTTTGTGTCGAGATTTGTGGTATTTCCAAAAAAAGCGCTGTAGTGGTTAGTGATGCTGTTGGTGGTGTGGTTGTTGTGTGGACTGTCTTGTTATCGCTCGGTAGTGGCTGATGCTGTTGATACTCTGCGTATCTGAAATAAATAGAAACATGTGTTAGTTGTATGAATGTATTATCGGCGTTAACAAAACAGAATTAACAAATTGTCGATACTGCATACTCAGCTAAGGCACCATTCTACGTTCCGGACCTTTGTATAATTACCCGAATAGGGCAACAACCTCTGAACCGTGCGTGAGGATGACTCCCCACAGGTACATCGCAGTTTGCGCCTGAACGAGCGCTGCTGCCACCTTACGGATGACAGGTAGGGCCGTCTCCATATCGAGACCTTTGAGTAGGCCCAATATGACATCGAACCCTAAGGTGGGTTGGGCAGGCGGGTTAACGACAGCGGTGGGAGCCGTTCTCGGTATTTGCGCCTTCTCAACTTTGCCTGCTGTCGCTCGGGCGTAACTGACGCCGGTCCGGGTTGAAGAAAGCGCCGCCGTCGGCGGTGTCGTGAGTGTTTATGTGAAAATTTTCGCTTTTATGCTTCGCGATGAAGTGGGGCTTGTACGATATATTTGCACATATTAAAGGGGGAACTGGTGCGCACGCAGAGGTGCTTATTTATGGCATTATCGCAATAATATTTAAACTAATAATAATTTATTCCTTGCTCCTTTTTGTGGGCCATTACTATATATATATATATATATATATATATATATATATATATATATATATATATATATATATATATATATATATATATATATATATATATATATATATATATATATATATATATACATATACATATTTGTGTAGACCTATCCCTTTCAGGAAACCGTAATCAAACTTGTGTATAAATACTTCTTAGTGTTGCCTTTCCTGTTTCGAGTTTTGCTGAAAGGGTTCCTTCTTTGTGTACTTATTTAAAAACTCGTGGCGCCCATTTGTTCTCTTCCGTTCTATATACAAATATTTTATATTTTGTATTCGTGTTAGGGTACTACAAGTGACTAGAATTGACACCTCAACGTTTGAGAACATTACAATTTATATTAATTTGTATATATGTGCTAATTGAAACCTTCTCTTTCAGTTCCCTTCCCTCTTTGCTCCGCTTTGGAGTTGTATTTTAGAAAATATATGACCCCTATTATTACTACTAGAAAGGCTTATACTTACTAAAGTTTTTACTAGTCAATTGCATATAATAAATCTTCTGAATGGCGCTTCCAATGCGCTAAAATTGCTTCACTGGCTGCTGGGATATACTTCCAAGATTGGGCTGGGTTCAAGTCTCACCAGTCACAATCGTTCTACGGTGTTATAAAAGAGCCATCTATAATAAAAGGAGTGGCCCTGTTATATTAAAAAAAAAACAATTTGAAATTAGTAAAAGCTCTGTTAATAAATATAACCATATTGAATTTTCAGTAATAAATAAAAAAAAAACTAGTTTAGTATTTTACTGTGTAATTGTAATTCATAACACTTTTTACATTTTTAGAATACATATTTTTAATGTTAACATTTGTTTATTATGAATTATTAATAATTATTATAAGATATTCAAAATTATTAATGAAAACAGCTTATATCCTTAATAAATTAATGTGTTCTACCAGTGAGCATTAAATACACAGTTTGTATTAAATTACGTATTTCTGCACATTCACATGTGTGTGCATTCAATTTTATTTTTTGATTGAATACAACTTTGAATTTCTTCCAAAGTTTTGTTTTTAGTTTCAGGTACAACCCAAATTATAATTGGTAAACCAGCTACGCAACAGGCAGCAAATGTTAAAAATGGTACGTGTATTCCATACGTGTCTTTTGAAAATTGAAAAAACTTCGTAATAAAAGTAGTGATTGTATTAAAGTAAATGTGAAGCAAACAAACTCCTACGACTTTGACCTTAACTGGAAGTAATTCTCCAGCAAGTAATATTGGCACGCTTTGCAACCCTAAACTATAACCAGCTACAAATACAAATAACCCAATCAATGCTATCCATGAATAATTACTAATCTCAATATCTAGTAAATTCTCTACTGCAAAGTATAAACCCACGATTAATAATGATATACAAACTAACGTAAGTGAAAGAACCAAAAGAGGCTTTCTACCAACTTTATCGACAGTTACCATTGATATAACCCCAAAGACCGTTTGTAACGTGTAATATATGCTTATGGATGCTACTGGCGAAACAAAATTGTCAGTGTTTTGAAAAATAACAGATAGATAATTTACGAATGTAAGAGATCCCGAACATTGCTGTACAGTTCTTAACAGAACCAAAATACCTCCACCTTTTTGACAAGTTTTATTTGTAAAGAAAAAGATTAATTTATTTTTGTCATTTAGCATTTCAACAAACGTTTTTAACATACTTTGAAGCTGCTCATCTACATTATCCTGATTCCTGATTTTTTGTAAACTTTCTTTTGCTTCCTTCATCTTACCTTTAATAATATAGAAATAGGGAGTTTCTGGTAACCATAAAGAAATAAAAAATAAATAAACTAACGGAATAAGGCTAATGAAAGAAACTGTTTGTATGCTCAGGTACAGTCCCATAACACTTATTAGGAGCGTTCCAAACAATAATGTAAACGTAATACCTGATAAAAACAGCCCTCTTATATTTGGATCGGAAATTTCAGCAATGTAAACTACAAGTGTACACAAAGAAGCGCCATCCGATAATCCCGCTATAAATCTTGCTGTATACAATTGGACTGCAGATGTAGCAAATGCTATTATCAACCATGAAATAATGTATGGAATAGTGGTCAAAAAAATTAAATTTTTACGACCAATTCTATCTAATAATACAGTGCTTGACGTAGATCCACAAACTCCGCCAATAAAGAAAAACACTGCAATCCAGGAACCTTCATCATTTGATATAGGTATTGGCGAGTCATCACTAAGTAGTTGAGGTAGATATGGTGCGGGCCATCCTACATGTAATCCGGATGAAAGGGAAGTGAGTAAACCTAAAACAAGGTTACATAAACTTTTGTGCTTAAAATTAAACTAATTATTATCCTATAATTATTAGGTGTAGTTTTATTAAAAATAATCACCTGAGAAAACTGCTACATATTGTAAAGCTCTACCTTTTAGAGCACCAAGCACCATTCTGTTTTTATTAAAAAAATGCATTTTTCTTTGTTCTAGCAATACACAATATGTTTATCAAATTATATTCTTGATTACAAACTTTTAATTAATGAGAAATAAATAAATTAACCTTAGTAATCTTATTGTTGTTATTATCGCATGAAGTTTTAAAATATGTACTTATTCATTCAAACATAAAAGATATGTAATTTCCATAAATAGTAGCTAAAGATTATATAATTTTTCCAAAAGGTGCACCGATGATATTTTACATGGAGTTTGTGGATTAAACTAGATGTTTTAAAGAAAAATATTGCAGAACCACCAATCCGCACAGTAATGACACAAAACTTAAAACTGTTAGCAGTCAGCGTGGGTATTTTACAAATATGTCTGTAACACTTACACTTTTAGAATTACACTGAGCAACAAATTTTAACTGTTGGAATGTTGCTGAGCTAAAAATGCTTGTGCTGTATAAAGAAATATATTAAACATAAAAATAAAATTATTACGTTTTTCATGGCTTTACTTGACGCAACCTATGTGGTATTACTAGTGTAACCTAAATATGCAAAGCATATTATACCATTTTTTTTAATATTCGCATATATCCTTCATAAATAGCATATTGTCCATAAGCGAAAGAATTTTGAATGATGTATATTTTGGCAAGCGTTTCAAGAGTTGAAGATAAACAATTTTTTAAATCATCGATTACGAAGTAATTCATTTTAATACACTTCCAGTTTTCAACAAAGTAATTTTAAAACAGTTCAAGAAAAATAATTTTTAAGAAGTAGTTTACACTTGCAGTTCTTAAGTGCCTATATTTACATAAGTAGGTAAATGGTAAATCGATTTAATTTCTGAATTTTACTTCTGATTGTGCTTTTGAACAGATGACATCGACTTGTGCTTTGTGATATTTTATTTATTTTTGAAAATAGCCAAAAATTCTGTAGTGCGTCAATGTGGCTTAAGCCATACAAATAACCACGTATAGATATGGGAAAAGTTTACTGCTCAGCCTTCGTTAAATTTGTATGTATAATTTCTGAATATTCAGTATAGGGAGTGGTGCGAAATCGATCAATCCTTGTTATTTTTTGAGATACAAAAAAAGTTAAAGCAAGTTATGTAACGCTTCAAATATTCTTGTAAATTTTTTATTTTTACTAGTTCAGAACTAAGGTAAACAAGTTAATCCCATAACGATGCATTTCTTGTTATTTATGACGGTCTAAAGTAAACAGAAAGAAAGGCAGGGATTGTGAGAAAAATGAAAAAGGTGCAGGCTAAATGTGTTGTTACGGGCGAAAATTGTAGTAGATCGGCAGTAACAGATAAGGAAGGGGCTGGTAGCTCAGTGGGCGTGATATTAATTTGCCGATTAAGACAGCTGGTAATACATAAGGGACAACAAGAGTAAGTCATAAATCGTATGGGCGCCAAAATGTTTATAAACGTTAATATAGGGATCTTAACACTTAAAAGAGAATATTCTCAGCTAAGTTCCCAAACAAACAAAAAAACTTGCTTACCTTTGTCGCTAAACCAGGTGAATCAGTAAATTAACAGCCTTGGTCCGACGTCTCCTATAAAACATCAAAACACGTGTTATTAACAAAATGACGTGCTAATAGACCAATCGGTCAACAATCTTATTTACTATATATTTATTTTACGTTAAACCTTAAAACAAAGTTATATCTATAAAGAAACAAAATAGCAAATAATCTAATAGAGAAAACTCTCACCAATTGTTACGTTAAAGCTTTCCTCAAAATAAGAAGAACATAATTGAACGTTGTCACTGTAAAGCTGCACCAATCAACAATTTTAATACACACTATTAAGGATACAATACAATAACGCACATTATGTAGGAAACCATCCACGCGTGAATACAATTTTGTTGTTAACCAGGATATTGTTTTGTCTCAATATATTTATAAAACTTGCTTGTACCTGATTATTTAATGGTTATAGAAGAATGTAAAATAAAACCCACTACCACACTACACTGTAGCTAGTCGAAGCATATTAACTAAATCCGCATGGTGCAATTGTAATTTCTAAGGACCCGAAAGGACCATACAACATGTATATATATATATATATATATATATATATATATATATATATATATATATATATATATATATATACAAGATATGCTTACTTCACGAGCTGTCGGAAGCTGATTTTGACCGGCAAAATGAATTTTAGGAACAAGTGAAACAATTGTGTTATGACAATGCCAATTTTTGTAAAAAGAATAATTTATTCCGACGAAGCACCATTTGTTTTAAACGGCCATGTGAATACACAAAATTGTCGTTATTGAGCAACCGAAAATCCTCATTGCTTCACGGAATCAAAACCAAAACCCTCAAAAATTGAACTTTTAGTGCGGCATAGTTGACGGAAAGTTATAGATCCTTACTTCTTCGAGGGTACTATCACTGGTGTGAGATATTTAGACTTCCTTCAAAATTACCTCATCCTCTAAGCGCCGCCAGACTACGCTTTACGTGTTCGATGATTTTTTTCCAAATCATTGGATAGGTAAAAAAGGGACAATTGAGTGGCTAGCCAGATCACCAGATTTAAATCCTCTAGATTACTTCTTGTAGGAATACCTAAAGAGTAAAGTATATGCGACGCGATCGACCAATTTAGAAGATTTAAAAGCACGAATTCGCCAAAAAATTTGAAAAATTACCGCAGATGTAATCGACAACGTTCAAAAATCATTTGTTAATCGCCTTGGCTATCGTCATATTGATAACGGTGTCGAACATTTAATTTAAATTACTGGAACATTTTAACACTAAAATAGACCTAACCCTAAAAAATTGTCTGTTTCAAAATATATTTTAATAAAAAAATCATTTGAATATTTCTTATTAAAATAACATAATCAAACCTTATATTGAGAGAATGGGCGAAGTGAGCTGAACCCAAGTTTTAAATAACAAAAAAATCTATGTTTGGTTTACACTGTATAAATGAAACACCCTGTGTAACCTAAAATAATATTAAAATATGCGCCTCAGTTCTTTCTACTACAATTCAAAATGTTGCTCTCCTACACCGCAGTATCGCGCGTGAGCACAAGTTTGACATCATCCATATTTACCTTGTCATACGTAAAAAGATGTACCTTTTCTAATTCTGCAACACAAAATGGGGGTCGACATTTGAAAAAAATGTCGATGTCGATCTTTTTCGACACACCCCGTATATTTCACGTTTACGTAAAACAATTCTAAGTAGAAAACAAGTATCGACGGGTCCGAGCGTTTTCTTCCTAAACTCTCATTCAAATTTTAATTGAATTTATCCGCTCCTTTACGAACGCACAGAATCTATATACAGTGTGGTGATAAAGTAAGGAACAAAATTTATAATTACGTTATTTAATGTTTCCAAGCAAAACTCTCGGACAGGCCAATTTTAGTTTTTAATTAGCCACCTTATGACATAAAAATTTTACTTATGACGTCAAGTATTTTTGCACAATGACGTCACATTCGTTTTTCAATGACAACCCCAATTTTTTATTGCTGCTTTTTATTAAATGGCCCATCTACTTAAATTATGGTGTAAAAAAATTGGTACCTCACATAACTACTTCTTTAAGAAAGTAACACATTTACGGTAAGAAATAAAAATGTAACGCAAATGTTCAAATTGCGCTCCGTTAACCATTTGGCACTGACCGATACGAGTGTAAACACTTTATACACTTCGCTCAAGGACTTCAAGAGTATTGCGCTCCACTTCAGCATAAATTCTTTGCCGTAGCTCTTCTAAATTATTTGGCCTATTAAAATAAACCTTTGATTTTAAATAACCCTACAGAGAAAATTTGAGGGAGTCAAGTCTGGGGAACGCGGTGGCCACTCAATTGCTCCTCGACGTCCCATCCACTTTCCAGGAAATGTGGCGTCAAGATATTGACGGACGTTAATTCCAAAGTGAGGAGGCGCCCCATCATGTTGCAACCAAATATCCTGATGGGTATATCTGCTTCGTGATAATTTGGAAACATTGCTGTCAGAGATGGCACTAAATCCCACTGCAAAAAGTCCAAATAACGTGCTGCTGTAAGATTTCCTTCAAAAAAGTAAGGTCTCATTAAACGACGTCCGATTATTCCAATCCAAACATTTAATTTTCTTTGGCGTTGACAGTGAGAGTCTTCAGTCCAGTGGGGATTTTTTCGTGTCCAATACCTCCAATTGTGACTATGTATTGTCCCATTTAGGCAAAAAGTGGCTTCATCTGAAAATAGCATATTATTTAAATAAAACATTAGTTCTTCGCAAAACTGTATGCGGGGGTCTGGATCATCCTCGTTTAATTCGTGAATCAATTGAACGTTGTATGGATGATATTTCTCTTTCTTGAACAACTTCACGACAAAAGAGTGGTCTACGTTGTTATTTGGGGCTAGCTGCCTTGTAGAATGGTGAGGATTTTCTTCCGCTTTAAGTAACACACCTAATCGGGTTTCTTCGTTTACTCGGGGTCAACCTTGCCGAGGCAAATCTTGGACAGATCCCGTTTCAGTAAATTTGGCAGCGAATTTACTTACTGTGGATCTTGCAATAGGCGGTCTATTAGGATGTTCTTGGTTGAATAATTCACATGTTTCCTTATGTGTTAGCTTATCACCATATCCAATCATTATTAAAATGTCTATTTTTTTCCGTTCAGTTAAACGTGGCATTTTTTGTTAAGGGCAAAGAGAATTCGCTTCTCAAAAAGTTGCTAAATGCTTCTTTGACACTACCACTAAATCAATTGATGTTTTTAAAACGTCAAATTTACGAGTAGTTCTTGTTTCATCCGTAAAAATTGATACAGACGTGATTACAATAATTTGCAAAAACGCATATTATTCCTCAAGTCCTTGAGTGTACAAAGTGTTTACACTCGCATCTATTATTGCCAAATGGTTAACGGAGCGCAATTTGAACATTTGCGATAAATTTCGTTTGTTTTTGTTATTTAAGGCAACAATTTCTTTACACCATAATTTACGTAGTTGGATCATATAATAAAAAGCAGCAGAAAAAATTGGGGTTGTCATTTAAGAAATCCAATGATGACGTCATTGTGCAAAAATACATGACGTCATACGTAAAATTTTTGTCATAAGGTGGCTAATTAAAAAGTAGAATTGATCTGTCCGAGCGTTTTACTTGGAATATATATATATATATATATATATATATATATATATATATATATATATATATATATATATATATATATATATATATATATATATATATTATATATAATGTAAGTAGCGGACCGCGAAAATATTATTGTAATAAACATTTGTCAAATCGCCATTGTCACCACGATAGAAAAGATAATTAGTGGATTTTTATTACCTTGATAATACGTCGTAATTTGCTAATGTTTTCAAAATATTTTTATTTATATATTCTAAGGAATGTAGGATTGTTTGTAACTAATATGTATGTAAACACATGTTAGGGGGTGAGTGGCAGGTACACGCTTAAAAATGCTTTTCTGAAGGGGCGTAATAAATCTTTGGCATTTTTCTTATTCTTGATGTAAAAATGTCATTTATCTAATGATTAACTATGGCGGGACGGGCCGCGATTAAAAGATATCATTGTTACTGGGAAGCTCGAGACACGTAAGCCTAAGGTTGTTGTAGACGAATTCATATGTTCAAAATTAAGATCGATTTGTGGGTTAATTAAATACCTTCATTGTATACAGTTTGCCTTTAAAATAATTCTTGCGTGAACATTTTTCTTTTGAATTCGCCAACACTAGGTTGTTTTTTCTTTCGGGGTTAAACCGCGTATGTTAACGATTTGTGTCTGTGATCAATTCAGGGAATATTTATTCTAATGTAAGTATGTATTTTTATATAAATGCAAGCTCGCAGCAAATCATTTTTACCAACCTAGATAACATATTAGATACCAAACATGGTCTTGCAAAGGTATCTTATACGTACGCGGACTCATTAAGCTGAAATCTGCTAAAATAAAAGGACAGTACAGGGCCCTCACTCTGGTATTTGTACGAATTATCATTGTTGGTTGTTGGTTATATTTATAATTGTGCAGAGTTGGCTGGTGAATGGGTATAGGATGCCGCTGGTTATTAATTGTAAAAGGCAATTTCCCGTTGGTACACACTCCCAAGCCAGACCATTAAACACCTCGAATTTTATTATTATTGTTTTTATCAGTTGTATACGTGAATGTGATCTATTTATAATTTATAACGTACCCTTGTAAGCTTTTGTTTTAATGAGTTTCTATTTCAGTTTGTTGCAGTTGCGTTATTTACCTGCAAACTGATTTCTCTTTTGTATGTGCATATGCTTTTTGTGCTTTGTCACTAAACAATTGCGTAATTTTAAATTCCTTGTCCGTTTTCTTTTGTCCTCGCATTTACCTTATTACCCGTGCAATTTTACTGTTGTATTTTATATGTACCTGATCTGATTTATTATTTTATGTGCTTATTTACTTAAATACCGGCATGATTGGTTATTTAAAAGGGCCACATGTTTGGTGTAATGATTTTTATTTTGATTATTTATGACCCAATTTTGAGTGTGACTACATGTGTTTTCACATATGATTTTCTTTTATGAAGTATGTTTCTACGTTATACGAAAATTATTTCTCTCTCGTACCTACTCCTGTAACTTAAACGTTTATTTCAATTAACACCTATAGCGCAATCTCTGGGATGAACGTAGGTTCCGGTTATTTTCAACATTCTTACATTTTTTAGGTACCTGTCACTTTGCTAAATCACCACTAGATGGTGTTACCATTACAAAACTGCATATTACTTGTCACGCTTTATTTATTTAACAGACATATGTAAACAATATTTAAATGAGATAACAAATGAAGTTGTAAAATTATTTCTTGAGGCGTTGGCTGTCTTTTCAAAATCGCCATTGCTGTAGAAGGGTATAGTCTCTAGGAAATTTTCCTCTGTTTCTATTTTTCCATAAAAATGATGCTTATCAGCTTATCATTGAATAAACATCGTTTTCATTCTTTACTTTCGTTTTAGCAATTAACTTGGACTTCTATAAACCTACGTTTCTATATATTTAAGTATCCATCTATTGAAGTGTGCATATAACCTTACCGTTACGATTACATCCAAGTTCATGTTTACATTTGGTTGTCTTGATTGATGTAACAAGAGTATCCGTTATGTATCTCGTTGAGTTATTGCTTGGATTGTGTTGCTGATAAACTGCGATCTGTAGCTCACATACTAAGGATTGCTTGCTCGTTGCTTAGTTGCTTTGAAAAACGCATATGCATTCACAAACACAAGTCAGCTCTTTCCTTTTTTTTGCATGTATAAATAAATTGATTTCTACAACGAAAAGAACTACATCTACCTTACTTCGGTTAACAAGTAGTTGGCAACCATTTTACCTCTGAATAAGACTTCTATCTATATTGCCCTCAGCAGGTTACCATTGCCTACAAGGAAATCAAACATATTTATACTCATTACATCAACAAGTATTTGTTACCTGTAGTATAAGTTCAGTGATAATTTGATACCTGATTTCAGTTAATTTTCAACACAATTTCTCTCATGTAGATTTGCTGTATGTTAATCGAATCATCCGTTGGGATTTTAACGCACACCTAACAATCAAGATTTTGAATAATTTTTGTTAATATTAGTTTGATGTGTCACGCCCTTAGCGAGCTCATGCATAACCTACAATTTTGAATAATTACTTTTGTACTACTAGTTATTTGGTCGTGCGCAATAGCAGTGTTGCAACTTGTATGTTTATACCAGATGTAACTTTTTATGTATACCATATATAATGCTGAATCTGTCAGTTGTTGGCGCTAGATATCGTACTATTTACATTAATTACTTGGTAGCTCAAACATATACTATTCTTTTCTTTGCTCTAATATGGATAAGGTTGTTCGGACCAATTTCTGTTTCTAATTATAAATTGCTTAATTACTATTTTCTTTGTTTCTTGAAATAAAATTGGGATGAACAAGCTTTTCCAATTGTATTTATGTAGCTTGATCAACTAGGGGTTTGCATTCAGTTTTGTTAAACGAAAGGCAAGCTGAATTATTTAATTATTTCTTTCTTATAAGTAACTTATTTAATAAGTTTGTTAAATTGGCCTTTTCGGACTAAGCTACGTAAGATCTTGCGTCGGTCAAAAGGGGTATTGTTTATTTTTGGTATTCTAAACCATAAATTACTTATTATTCCTATTACTTACTACCTGTTTCAGGCTTTACAGGCTCTCCCTCTTCCAAGGAATAAGATCCTTTTTCTTTTCCAATTTTCTCTCTTTAAAGCTTGTGCGTCCATTTCGGTTCTTTCCTCTATCCAAATTCTCACTCCAACTATATTATCGATATCTCCAAAGCAACCATGCAATCCGAGTGTTCTGCGGTCTTCCGACCTTTCGATTGAGTTTCGGTCGAGCTCACTCATTCCTCTTATTTTGTGCAGCGTGGTGGTTAGACACGTGGCACGTACCGCGCTAACCATCTGCGTCATCGAGATACAGGCCCCAATTGATGTAAATTTTGTCTTTATGTATGTAGAACTATTGTTACTAATTAAACAACTGCACTTAAAAACTGTTAGATAGTTTCAGTGTATATGTATTGTTTTTGGTAAAACTAAAGATATGTATGTATATTTCCAATAATAAAAGTAAGGCAAGGATACACATTTATAGGATAATGGAAATGTTTTACGAGGAAAAAATATTTCACTTTTAAATAAAGCGTTACAATGAAAGTATGAGCTATTTATTGCAATAGTTTACAATATAAAACTAAAAATTATGCATATATTTATCTTAAAAAAAATGTTAGAGTTTTTGAAATGTTCGCACTGTTTTACACAATAATTTAAGATATACAAAATTATGTTTTAAATAAAAATTTCACAGTTAATCCTTTTTCTTCACTTGTAACTAAAATCAAAAATTTCCTAAAAAACGCTGATTTAAATCGGTAGGTTCTCTAAAGTACGTAACAGGTTTTCACTATTTATTTTATTGCTTAGCCTCAGCTAAAGCAACAGTTAAAACTTCAACATGGTCCACCCCCGACACCTCACTGCTAGTATATTTCGCAAGAATACGCTTAACCACCTCACACTCTTAGTTTTAAGGTCACTCAATGAGGCTTGCGTAAGCTGTGTGGGTGGTTCTGCTGCAAGGTACTCCTGATAATTATCATGTTCTATTAATGTAAGATTTTTCCCATCATATTGAACGGGTCGAAGTGTTGGTCGTAGCTGCTCTGGTGCAGTACCAACAACTGGTGTAATACTAAAAGAAAATAATAAATTACATTAGTAATGTGTTAATCAATACAATTGGCACCCACTTTTTAAAAAATCTGGCAAAATTATCATCCACTAGATCACTATCTTCTTCAGCGATAATTTAGATTTCTTATTAGGTGGAGGCATCATCATCATGAGTAATGCTAGGTAATGAATGAGTATTCGCATAAAAATGAATTTGTAAAGCACACCCGTATAATTAGCACTAATATTAAGATGTTGCAAGATATAATTGAAAATAAAATTTATTTGGAGACAAACGAGAATTTGCTTAAGCTCGAAACCAATTTGTCATTGTTAAAATGTTATCTTGTGGGAGTTAAACGGTTAAAGAACGCTTCGGAGAAAACAGGCAGTGGAATTGTCACTAAAAAACGCGCACAGAAATTAGATTGGTTCTCTCTAGATTCATGATTTAATGGTAGATTACTTACGGGAATTATAGTCTATATACCAAACATACAGGACCCTCTTATTTTTTTACAAAATGCGTACAATAGTTTTGCACGAAAGGTTAAATTAATGCTAAGGCAATGGATGCTAAAGGTGAATGTCCTTTTAGCTTGCAATTTTATGCACCCTCAAAATCAAGTTATCGAGTTGAAGGCTTTTGCCAAAAAAATTACGTCATCGATATTGCGACCAATTTACGTGTGGCGTATAATGAAAATGTTATAAGCTACAAAAAAAATTAGAGGAGTTTTCAGAAAGGGATTCCGGTTGGGCATTACATGAAGTGTTACATTTAAAGGTCAATATTAATAGCTATGTTCTATTTAGAGGTGGTCTTTCAACTTACGTTAAAGTTCCCTACTTCATAGCAATAGAACATGGGGTAGTGAATGTTAAAAGTGACGAGTATTGCTTCCTGTGGATTGTGGTTTCAGCATTGTATCCAGTGCGACGACATACGGAAAGGGTTCAAAGTTATCCTCATTTTAGAGATGTTTTGAATTATGATTCAATTCACTTCTCCGTTAAACTATATGGTGTAAAAAAATTCTAAAAATTAAACGGCCTCTCCATTAATTTGTTTTGCATTCGAGGGAAAAGTATATTACCATTTGTATTAAGTGAAAATCAAAATAGTGTTAGGGAACCTATATCTCTTTTAGTACTTTCTGCTAATAATCAAGCTGGTGATGGTATTAATACAAAAAAATACTACTGTTTATCATTTTACGAGGATTAAAAATATGTCAGCTCTTTTTTCTAAACAACTATCGAATAGGAAGCACAAGAAATACATTTGTTGTCGATGTCTGAAGCGCTTTTCTTCAGATCATCTTCTACAAAAATATGTTACTCACTGCCATCAACTTAGTCGATGCTCTGTCAAGCCACATACCTAAGCAGAAATGTTTCTGCAGTTCAACAATTTCGCATTCCAAGAAAAGGTGCCGTTTGTAATTTCTGCGGATTTAGAAAGTATTTTAGAAAAGTGTACAAATTTAACAGACATCAAAAGTAATACTGTATTAAAGACCATAACCATTTTACTGGAGAATTTCGGGGGGTATCACATCAGAATTGTAACCTAAACCGTAAAGACTCACACATTCTACCGGTTGTATGCCATAATTTATCAGGTTACGATTCACATTTTATAATTAGGGGATTGGCTACTATCCCCGGTTCAATTTCACTTATGCCTATAAACAAAGAAAGATATAACTCTTTCAGATTTATGAGTAGTAGTATTGAAAAGTTGTCAAAGTATTTGGAAAATAGTAAAAAAATTACCCGCGCTAATTGTAACAATAATGAAGAATTTTCTTTACTAGTTTGCAAAGGCGTGTTTCCATATGAATATATTGATACTTGGGATAAATTGAGCTAGGGCAGGCTCCCAAGGGGGCGTTTTTCAGTCATCTGGCTAATGAGGGAATCAGTGATGCAAGTTTTGCGCATGCGGTTAATGTTTGGAACAAATTTAATATTAAATCGTTAGGGGAATACTCGGATTTGTATCTAAAAACAAACGTTCTACTTTTAGCTGACATTTTTTAAAACTTCCGACAAACCTGTTTAAGTACTTATGAACCTGATCCCCTGCACTATTATACAGCCCCCGGTTTAGCATTCGATGCTATGCTTAAAATTACGCAAGTAAATTTAGAACTATTTACAGACATTGATATACTAATGTTTATTGAAAGAGGAATTAGAGATGCTGTAGCTCAATGTTCAAATCGGTATGCTAAACTTAACAATAAGTACGAGGGAAAAATTTGATCCCACTTCCGAAAGTGTGTATTTAATGTACTACGACGTAAACAATTTATACGGAGCCTCCATGTCAGAATTTCTACCATTTGGCGGTTTTTCTTTTGTTGATGAAGCGGAAATTGGTTATATAGCCGAGTTTGATTTGGACTACCCCACAGAATTACATAAGAGTCACAGTGATCTACCGCTGCCACTCGAACATATGGTTCCACCCATATCTGATTCAAATTCAAAAATGAAAAAATTATTGCTTACATTGTGTCCAAAACGTAATTACGTAATTCATTACAGACATTTGAAAGTATATTTAAAATATGGATTGAAGTTGTTAAAAGTACATCGTATATTATGATTTAAACAGTCACCGTGGTTAAAAAAAATGTCGATTTAAATACCTCCATACGCCAGAAACCTCAAAATGGATTTGTCAAAAATTTCTATAAATTAATGATTTGATTAATAGTGTTTTGGGAAACTGATGGAAAATGTACGTAAATATAAGGATATACGTTTAGTAGCGAAATGGGATAGTCGCTATGGTGGTCGTGCTTACATATCAAAACCAAATTTTCCTAGTTGTACAATATTTAGCAATGATATGCTTATTATTCAAATGACCTTTCGAAAACCTTTTTATACAATTTTCAGATACAGATACAGATAGTCTCACATATGCCTTTTCAGTTCCCGATATCTATGAATGCATTAAAGAAATCGATACATCTGTTATAGTCCTGACAATATCTTTGGACTTCCATTAGTGAATAAAACAGTTCCCGGCTTAACGAAAGATGAAAATCATGGCAAAATTATGTTATAATTTGTAGGACTTCGTGGAAAAATGTATGCTTACACGGTTGATGAAAAAGTTGCAAAAAATCAAAGGGTTCTACCCAAGCAAGCGTCAAACAGATCATGATAAATGATTATAAACATATTTTGTTTGATGTTGACGTAATAAGGCGATACCAACACTTGATAAGGTCAAAGAAACATGGTGTGTTTACAGTCAAACAGAATAAAGTAATACTTAATCCTTACGACGATAAACGATTGGTAAATTTTAATTTCACTGATACTAGACCTTGGGGCTATAACTTTATATATAATTGTCTCTTCAGTTTCAGAAAACAATTCATTATAAGTAGTGGTAGTTGTCTTGAAAGCGAATTGCAGAAAGAACTGCGCTGCAATAGTGATCAAATCTACAGAAAGTACCTGAAGTGTTCTTTGATGGGAAAAAGCACCCCTGAAGGCAATTTATTTGTACTGGATATATTGCAACATATTGTTATTCATGATGAGTGTCTTGACTGGTGGACCATAAACTCAAAGTGTGCAAATGAAGCTATTAAGGCATTATTTGACAGAAAAATTAACTTAGTCATTACCATTAAAAGTTTTATGAAGTTGTGTGCCGATAAAGGTTACAATTAATTAACTTCTAATGAAGTAGATAGGATCTTAGATTATATGAATTTACTCGGTAACATACCGCTTAAAATGTATGTATACAATTCATTTTGGGTTGATGATTCAACAACAAATGTTAAATCTAGCTTAGAAAATATTCTTTATAAAGACACTTTCTCTATTATAAGTGAATGTATTGAGAAGGCAGCATATTATGCTAATTACAAGTGCCTCGATATTTTGACTGAAATATTATTAGAACAAAACGTCACACATAAGTTTCAACCGTGGGAAAACCAGGAGTACATCAAAATTTACTACTGAATATTATAAAACATCGATAAAGGTGAAGCAAATACAAATTCCTGCTTGGGATGGACATGTGGACCAGATTCGGAAATATGGCCATCCAGTAATTTGAATGATAATAGAAATACTTTAGGTTTACTGTATAAGATGATGAAATTTTAGAAACCACATTGTTACATAAAATACAATAATTTTTTTTATGTGCATCTTTAATTCATCTAAAGGTTACAAACTATTTCTATGGCTAGTAATTTATTTCACAAAGTTAAATGTCCACTTATAAAACTATATCATCCATGATGTTTCATCCAGTCCCCTTTACAGTCCACTTTACGAATAACTTATTATTCCTGGTGCGAAGCACTTTTTCCACCAGTTACACAATGGGATACTTTGCTTTTTGTAATTCTGTAATTCAGTATAGTTTCTCCTTTCATGTCCTCCAGCATGTATGTGGTGAGATTAGTAAGGTGAACTTTCACAAACTTAAATAGTTCACTACACCAATTGGGCGTGTATCCTTCAGCACAAATACTTTTAAATTTACTGATTCGTACTGTCACCTACACAATATCGATTCCTATGGAATATATACATGTCAGTGTAAGCCTCCAGCTTTGTATGATTACCGACATCTTTGGGTTTCATTCCTGTAGTTCTATGCTTACGATTGTTATAATCCATCGTTACGGTATCAATTGTATCAATCCATTTGTATTTACGTTGTAGGCTAAACGAATTATATAGAGCAGACTTAATGTTTCTGATAACACATTCCGCAATTGCTGTCTTCTTTGTGCTATAGGTGGAGTAATGATTGACTCCGTAACGTTGCATTAGTTTAGTAAAATGCCCATTACAGAATTATTTTCCTGCATCCGTCTGCAAATTGGTCGATTTCCGACCATTTCTGAAGTTTGTCCGCGTGGTCTTTGTAACTTATATGCCCGTTTTTGTTTTTAATCCTTTAGTCCACAAGTATTTCGAAAAACAGTCAATAACCACTAACATATAGTTGTAGCCCTTATTCTATTTGGCGTATGTGTTAAATTCGGCTAGATCTGTTTGCCAAAGGCATCAAAACCTTTAATTATTGTTTGCCTTCGTTTAAAATTTTTTCTTGCGGGTTTGTGCAATTCGTTGATGAGTAGTAATTTGAACATGGCACTGATTTATCCACAATCTCTTTAAGTTGATGAAGTTTTTACTCCAACACTAGATAAGCATTAGAGTTTCCTTTAAAAGCTTTCAGAACTGCTTCTAAACAAAAACCAAGGTATCCTTTACTTATAGCATCACCATCTTCTTCGGGGTCCGCAAACTGTGTCAAACGGTTTCCATCCAAATTGAACCTTGTCGATAAATAGTTTTGCTTAGTGATGACATCTTGAAGATCTATGGGATAGGCAACATTGCTGAGTCTCTTATTCTCGATATCAAATTGATTATCATCAATCAGCTGAAACTGAGGGGTTAATTTCTTGAATTGATACTGGGCATGTGAACGTCCAAATTTGTCAAGGGGCATTTTAGTTGTGATATGTTGACATCAATGCATTCTCATTTATACTATTTAGAAAACGATTGTTTGGGTTTTCAATGCATCCATCTTCATTTAGTTCTTCTACAATCGATATTATGTCATTTACGACACCTGTGTTTCCCGCCAATTTTTCCTCTCACAATACCCTAGATCACGAATTAGTTCATGTACATAATTCCAATATTTATATTTAATCGGCCTGTTTGTTAATTCCTTAAAAAACATAGCTCCACTTCCCTTAGTTGTGGATGATGATGATAGCAAGGGTTTGATTATTTTTGTGTACTTTTTGCTGCGGCTACCTCGAATCTGTCCACTTACATCATAATCCCTCCTTGCAACATTTGTAGCTTCTAAAATACTTTTATAATTCTTTCTATCTTTTGAATTTACCAGATTTAAATCGGGTTCATTCTTTGTAACGGGAGTATTACCAATTGTCATTTGTCTGTTTTGGTATCATAGTGGACTCCATAAGTATGACAAATAGCACCTTCAGAATCCCTCATAATACGTTCAACGTATATACTAGGTAAATTATTGAACTACTTGAGAAATTATTCCGATGGGCTCATTACGGGAATCATCTGCGATACTAGAGCTTCTGCTTCATCTTCTTCCTCAGTATTAATCTTTCCTATGACAGGTGTATGAAGGTGTACGAAGGCCTGTAGGAGGATTTCTTTTAAAAAACGGAAGCTGAGCTAGTGGGCTATCAGAACCTATTGACTGTGAAGTGAAGCTTGGAACTAGCGAGCTAGTAGGGTAGTAGCATGCTTTCTTGGAAATATGAATAAGGGTGGTTTACTGGGTTTAACGTCAATGAACTCCTTGCTAGGTGTTTTAATTATTTTATCAGGATCGATTTTATTTACTATTTCAGTTAGAAGTTCTATTAGGGTCTTATAAGTACTTTCAAATATTCTTTCATTATCAATCCGAGCAATTTTAAGACTGTTGTACTTCTGCTGTATTATTTTATGAGCTTGAATAATTTTTTTCTTTAATATCATCTTGTTATCCATTGTAGTAAAACGAGGGTTTACTGAACATGTACCCGTTTACCCTGAACAGATAGCTGTTTACCCTAAACAGATAACTGTTTACCCTGAACGGATAGCTGTTTACATAGAACGGGTAACTTTTTCACTAAACAGATTGCTATTTACACTAGACAGGTATTTACCCTGAACAGATAGCTGTTTACCCTAAACAGATAGCTGTTTACCCTAAACAGATAACTTTTAATACCTAAACGGATCAGTAACTACTAAACTACAGAAAACAGTTTAAGGTATTATATATATTCATTAAACGTTTGTAGCAAAACGAGTGCACGGAACAGGTACCAGTTTACGCTGAACTAATTAGCTGCTAATAACTAAACGGGTCAGTAACTACTGAAAGCAGTTTAAAGTATTATATGTTCATAAAATTTTCCTATAGCGGCCATTATTGACTTCAGTATCATAATTAATGATCATGAAACCAAACGGATCTATCCAGCACATTGAGTACATGCCCCGAAACAATTTCATGCTTATGGTGGGGCTTATATGATCCTCATACACGTGTTTTAGATTTAATTCGTCTTGCTCATATAATATAATTAGATCCGCATTATCACGAATTAATTGCTTTGGAATTTTACTGTAAGTTTGACCTAAATAGAAACAGTCAATATCGTTATGCCTACCCATAGAAAAATATGCCCTTATGTTATTTTGAATTTAACAAGCGATATCAGCGAAGATAAGAATAGAGTGTGATTTTGAACAATTAGGCTCAACCACATCATGATTATCACGGAAGGTGGAGTAACCTATATCCTTCATTGGTAAAAGTTTGTACTTGTTTTGATTCAATGACAGAGTATATGTATACCTACATGTTTAAATTTCAAACCATTTTTCTCAGTAAGAGCAGACTGATCATTGCGTTTGTGTTGCCACATATAATTCCGCGTATACTATTAGGAAGTAAAAGGCCGTGTTTTGGAGTACTAGATTTTTCCTCATGAATCTGATGATTTTGAATTGGAAGTTTTTGTTTCTGAGCAATTACTTTCATCTTTGGCGGATGAAATAAAACTAAACGAATAATTACAATATTTTTATTTATATACTAGGCATACAGGGTGTATATTATAATTGTTCACTTCTCCAGTGAGTAGACTATACTGCACAATAGCATCGTAGAGAATAAGACCATAGACAACGATTCCATTATCGAAAGCTGTTTGAGGTTCCATTTCCAATTTGATGTCTACTGTTGATTTGTTTAAAGGTTCATTTTGTTTAGAACAGTCCATTACAAATACTGGACATGATTTGAATTCGGAGTAGTTATAAATCTGTATCATCTTCATCATAGTAGTCACATCGGAATTTCAAAAAATTGCAATAGGCAGGTAAGTATTGGTTAGCACTGAAGTTCAAATGCATTGCTTTATATGAATAATACTCAGAATTCAGATGTGATCAAAATTTCCGGCTCTTGCTGACTTTGTGTACCATTCACCTTGTTGGAATGCAACAATGATCCAACGTGGTTTTTCCAGTTGTGTTGATGTTTTTATTGGCCATATGTCTGAGCTTGCTTGTTTTAAAGCAGGTAATTGATATAACTCCCATTGACGAAATGGAACAGTAATAAAAGAGTTCTTATTGATTCCTTCAAACAAGTTCAGTTTCGAGGCATCACTAAGCGTTAAGTATGGTACTTTCCATTGAATTTTATGTAGAGTTATTTCCGCATCAACGTCACCATAGTAGCAGTTTGTATAGCTTCTAGATCGAATAAAAATCAGCTCTTAACGCATATTCACGATTACCTGGCGATAATCCTCCATTATTACAAATATGTGGTTCAATGGTATGCATACTGTAAATGATTTTTCGCCATTTTGCACATCGAATTCTACTTGTAATGGTCCTTCATTCTCTGGCGACCACCCCAAATGGCTTAGTTTTTTGCTCTTGCCTGCCGTATAAGAAATATGTCCCTCCAGTGTCGATGTTATGCCCGGATTTCGGCAAACGTCCACGCTCTGACCACCTAACTCATAACGAATTTCTTCGAAAAGAAAGTTGTGGAAATTATTGGTTAAGTTGCATGCTTTTCTTTCATCTCCTCTTTTGAACTCAAGCTTACCTTCTTTGTACAGAAAACTATCGTAGGTGGCAGTAATTAGATCTTGACTTTGAATTAAGATGCGTATTTCTTCAGAAGCTTTATATTTAGAAGATCCATACAGAAGATAAGTGTGAATATCTGACTTAATCATAGTATCATTAAAATGCATGTTTTGAAATACGTTTAATGATTCGGTCACTGTCGGTGAGAACTTTTAAACTAATTGACGTTAAAAAGTACTTCTTTGCAGATGTTAACCGCAATGAAGGTTGATGATTAATTAATGGCTTACTGTAGGGATGATGTCTTTTATATGAATTTGGAATTTGTCCTTAATTAATTCTCAGACCCATGTTTCTTTAGTTCTAGCCGTACTGTTCACTATCGCCAAAGTCTATTAATTCGCCCTTTTGATTAGTCAGATTGATTGTTATATTACTAATTATGTCGGTGTTTACTAAATATTGAGTATTGCTGAGAGTTTTATCTAGACGATAACCGGGTGGGACCGAAACGTCAATCTCATAATACCTTTGCGGGTTTCCCGTTTCGATAAGATCCCTTTACAATATTGCACTCTATGTATAGATTAGTGTGTTTAATTATTTGGATGTCTAACGCAGACGTGTGTAAAATATTTGCTTCTAATATTTTAGGCTCAAGACCGAGCATACGACCAATGCTATTCTTTTCAATAAAATCAATCTCAAATTAACTGTTTATCTCACATTTAAGAGTATTGTTATTTGCTATAATGCTAAACTTTTCTGTAGGTATTTTAGATTTTAGATAACCGCAAATCTCATCTAACTCATATCCACCGTGCGGAATATTAATCACTCGCAAATGAGACGCATTTGTTCTAAAATAAAATCTATCGTTGCCTGTATAAATGTTTCTAACGCTGTTGCAACCGTAAAATCCAACCAACCCGATAACGTATTTCTCCCCCAAATCTAGTTCTATCGGTGAATAAAAGTTGTGGCTAGCCGTGTTACCCACACCTTTTAAACTGAATGTTATGGACTTAACTGAGAAATTTGTATGGTATATATATATATATATATATATATATATATATATATATATATATATATATATATATATATATATATCATGCTTTACGATGGAAATATGTCAACTTTGACTTTGTCAAAAAAATTGGACACTTGCAGCCTCAAACCATAATCATTAAAATGAATTTTTCACGCCAAGAGTTGATAAACATTGTATATTGCATTGGGGAAGCGGATCAAATTGTTCTATTGGCAAGTAGAATTTATCACCAAAAATTTTTTGAAGCAGTGGTGATTAAAAGATAGGTTTGAAGGTACTGGAAACGTAGCCTACAAAAAAAAAATTAATAGGACGCAGAATTGACGAGGACAAAGAATTGGAAGTTCTCTTGATGCTCGAAGCTGAAATAGACATGTCACAAAGTAGTGTTAATCGAATCACTTTCACCCAGATCATCAAGAACTGTATGGTGTGATTTTCAGAATCGGATTCGTTTTTCGGAATTAATGCTCGATTTAATGAACAATGAGTGTGGCTTTTTGAACATTTTATTCAGCGATGAAGCAAATTTTAAGAATAACGCATCTGTTAATCTGAACAATATGCATTATTACAGCACTCCTAATCTCCATTGGATAACTATTGACTATCAAAACAGATGGTCATTAAACATGTGGGGAGGAGTATATGGAAACCAAGGGACTGGACCTTATTTTTTGATCATGTGTTAATAGGAATAAGATACTACGAGTTTTTTCAAAATGATCTTCCTATCCTTTTCGAAGGGATTGATCCAAATACAAGGAGAAATATGCGGTTTCAGCAGGATGAAGCGGCTATACATTACCATCAAATTGTTCGACAATTGTTAAACCAAACTTACCCAAATCGTTGGATAGGCGGAGGAGCAATCGTTTGGTGTGCCAGTTGGTCAACGCTGATCCAACGTCAACCGCGATGCCAATTCCTCAAGCTTCCAGTTCCACCTCGACAACATCGTTCCGCTTTAAATTGCCAGTTATCGAACTCCCAAAATTTACGGGAATTTACGAAGAATGGCTAGAATTTAAAACGAAATATGAATCGATAATTCATAAATCATAACAACAAGATGATTACAGACACAGACAAATTTCATTATTTGCAGTCATGTCTTAATGGTGCAGCTATCCAAATCATCGCCTCCTTAGACGTCAATGCGTCCAATTATGCAGCTGCATGGGACGCCTTAGATAAAAGGTTTAGTAAGTCGGGATTGCACGTATACAATCATTTCAAGGCAATCATGGATTTACCGCACGTTAAATATGATTCGTCTGTGCAATTACGTAACTTGGTGGATAGAGCAAGTAAGCATTTACATTGTTTATCCATATGAAAATGTAAACTTTCACCATTATCACTCAAAGATAAGTATATATTTTATTATAAAATACTTATCTTTTTTGTTATTTTAAATTATACAATCTAAACGTTTCGATAACCCTTACAGTTATCTTCGTCTGTAGTAATATTTGTTAAAAATATTATAATTGTTGTAAACAATTTTGTCAAAGTTGAAAAATTAAAACATAAACATAAGCCTTACACACACACACACACACACACACACACACACACACACACAGGGTGGTCCAATAGTGCGTGGGTAGCAGAATGTGGGGTTATTAAGGAATATTTCTAAAGTTTGTTTATGGGATGTGGTGAGGTATTCTTAAGGCTACAAAGCTGAAGTATTTTTACTTGAATCGCAGAGCTTATACAGGACGATTAATATCAAAGGTGCATTTTTTAACTCCCTGTATATTGTTGCATATTCCTTGGTCAAGGCCATGACTCAGAGATGTTACTAGACATGTATTAGCGTAAACCGAATAGTTAAATTCGAATTCTTTTGGTGTTTAGAGAAATTACTTTGTCAATTTGAAAAATTTTAATCAATGGTAACTTCAATTTTTTCAAATGGAACGGCCACTTTTTCATTTTTGCACATTAGTCGGTATCTATCTTCGGTAGATTTTTTTTAATTCACAATTTCTGATTAATTTGCTGCATTTTTCAATTTTTATTTTGTATTATCTAGTAACCCGTGGAAAATAAACAAAAAACTATTGACACTATAAAAAATCATTTATTAAGTAGAAAAACGTAAACACAGAAACAATATTACGAGCTAAATTAGAAAATAAAATAAAAAGAAGAATAGTTAAAAAAAAACAAATTTCATCTTTAGCACATCGCACATCTAGAGCTCAAGGACGCCGATTTTCAAAACAGGATTAATCTCTGCAATTGAGTACAACGAAAGTTAAATGAAAATGTACAATTTTGGGATAAGATCATATTTAGAGATGAGTGCACCTTCCACCGCAATTTGTTAATCAGCCCAATTTTCAGATTAAAATCCACACTATTTCCGAGTTCATAGCCAAGAGAAATGGCCGATTAATGTTTGGGCAGGCATATTTGGTACTTCAGTTGTTGGTCCCTTTTTCGTCGACAGTATTCTTTGAATTTCCTGTATAATGAATTGTTTGTCCCGTTCACTCAAATTACGGACATGCATTTTCACAACGTGCGCGTGTAGTAAGTGAATGGCTTAATAATGCATTTGATGAGAAGTGGATAGGGAGGGATGGACCAACACGATGGCCAGCGAGATCTTCAGATATTTCCCCGCTTTATTTGTTTTTGTGGGGGTACGTCACGCAAAAAGTGTATGCTAGACTACCAACCATTGCGGATGATATGAAAAATAGAATCCGAAACGTTTTTGCAACTATTAACCCAGTGATGTTAAATAGGGCTAAAAATTATTTTCGTTGTAGAATTAAAATTTGCTTAGAACAAGGTGGTGGCATTTTAAACAATTATTAAAATTATTTTTATTTTAGCTCGTAATTTTGTTTTTTGTGTTTATTTTTCTACTTGATTAATAATGTTTTATAATGGAATCGTGTTTTTTTTACTTTCCATAGCTTACTAGAGATCGACTAATTTATATCGTTCGAAAAATAAAAAAAATATCCGCATTTGATGCAAAAATGAAAAAATGCGGTTTACGCTAGTAAATTTCATGTCTAGTAACATCGCAGAGTCATGGGGTTGTGATCACAGCGATATTTAGTTTTTTTCAGACAAGTATTTTTGGAAGAATGACGAATTGCGGCTAAACGTTCCGTTTTAGGTACTATATTTATGTGATACATAAAGCCGCACTAGAATTGACCAAGGAATCCAAATAAATATACAATAATACACAGGGGGTTCAATTAAAAAAAAACGCAACTTTGATATAAATCGCCCTGTGTAAACTTTGTGATTCAAGTGAAGATATTTTAGGCTTATATCCTTGAGGATACCCCACCACATCCCATCATGTATAGGGTACCCCACGACTTTTTGATAATTCAATATCTCGCATGCTGTTCAAATGACAAGTATGAAATTTGGCAGTTATAAACTTTCGAAACTGATACTTGTAACTACTATAAAAAAACTTCCGGCTTTCCTCTAATTCCCGATCACGTGACTCCAACATAGTTTTTTTAAATGGGACAACCGTATAACATTAAATTTTGTTGACCTTTCAAAAACAAATTCAGCCATAACACACTTGTCACGGTACTTAGCCAAAAAGTGAAGAGATGCTTCATCTTGCAGCCACCACATTGTTTGCTTCTCTTTTAAGGGAATATCTTCAAGTAATTCTGGGAGATCATTTTGAAGAAGATCCATATACCTTTCGCCCGTTAACGTACCTTCGCAAAAATAGGGATCAACAACCTGCCGTTAAACAAACGACACCAAACATTGACACCCCATGTTGTCTGGAAATTGGTTGCTCTCTCCTGTGACCAGTAATGACAATTATGGCGAATAACAACACCATTGTTATGAAATCTATTAAATTTATTAAAGAAAGTTTTTGAACTCTAATATCTAGAAAGTTGTTTGAATGTCAAAGATAGGTATCTGAAATTACGAACAGCCAAGTGAGGCCTACTTCAAATTTTTTTATAATATATTTCATGGCAGTAAGATGGAGCATCTCCTCACTCTTTTGGACAAGCACCGTGACAAGTGTGTTGTGATTGCATTTGTTTTAGAAAAGTCTACCAAAAAATGTAATGTTATACTGGTTGTCCCATTTAAAAAAATATACTGTAGTCACTTGACCGGGAATGAGTGGAAAATCTTTTTATGTCTTTTTATGGTAGATATCATCAGTTTCGAAAGTTTATAACTGCCAAATTTCATACTTCTCATTTGAACAGTTTTTGAGATATTGGACTGTCAAAACGTCATGGGACACCCTGTACGTATGTATGTATGTATGTATGTATGTATGTATGTATGTATGTATGTATGTATGATAATATATATATATATATATATATATATATATATATATATATATATATATGATACTCCGCTTATTCTGGGTATTATCCCACGTTTAGAGGTTTTAATACTGCTTCACTTTCTGTTGTGTGTGTGTGGTGTGTGGTGTGTCGTGTGCGTGTGTCGTGTGCTGTGTGTGCGTGTGTCGTGTGTGCGTGTGTGTGTGTGTGTGTGCTGTGTGTGTCGTGTGTGTGCGTGTGTGCTGTGTGCGTGTGCGTGTGCTGTGTGCGTGTGTGCGTGTGTGCGTGTGTGCGTGTGCGTG
>JARFJB010001293.1:0-32640 GCA_036346205.1 Vesta saturnalis
ATTTTAAGCATTTATTTGTTATAATTTCAACATGATTATCAAACGTGAATTTATTATCAATATATACCCAAGTTTTAAAATCTCCACTTGTTCTAAAATTTTTTTAATTAATTTTAATTGTTCTAAAAGATTTTTTTTGAAATAACTTGTACAAATTAAGCATTTCGATTTGTTATAATTTCAACATGATTATCAAACGTAATTTATTATCAATATATATACCCAAGTATTTTAAAATCTCCACTTGTTCTAAAATTTTATTGTTAATGTAAATGTTAATTTTAATTGTTCTAAAAGATTTCTTTTGAAATAAACATAACTTTCGATTTATTTTCGTTAAACGTAATTTTGTTGTTTTTGCCCATTTAAGTACTTTTGTAATTCTATGTTTGCATAATTTTCTGCATACAAATAATTATGACCGCTGTGTTAAAATAACTAAGTCATCAGCAAATGCTAAAGCTACAGTATGTGTGTGTGTGTGTGTGTGTGTGTGTGCGTGTGGTGCGTGCGTGCGTGCGTGCGTGCGTGCGTGCGTGCGTGCGTGCGTGCGTGCGTGGTGTGCGTGTGTGCGGTGTGCGTGTGTGCGTGTGTGCGTGTGTGCGTGTGTGCGTGTGCGTGTGTGCGTGTGTGCGTGTGTGCGTGTGCGTGTGGCGTGTGTGCGTGTGCTGCGTGTGCGCGTGTGCGCGTGTGCGCGTGTGCGCGTGTGCGCGTGTGCGCGTGTGCGCGTGTGCGCTGGCGTGTGGCGGTGTGCGCGTGTGCGCGTTGTGCGCATGTGCGCGTGTGCGGTATGCGCGTGTGCGCGTGTGCGCGTGTGCGCGTGTGCCGTGTGGCGTGTGCGTTGTGCGTTGTGCTGTTGCGTGTGTGCTGTGTGCGTGTGCGTATGCGTATGTGCGTTGTCATGTGCGTTGCGTGTGTGCGTGTGTGCATGTGTCGTTGTGCTGTGTACGTGTGTGTCGTTGTTATTGCGTTGTACGTACTGTGTGTCGTGATGTCGTAGTGTGTGTGATGTGTTGTGTGTTATGTATGATGTTATATATATATATATA
This sequence comes from Vesta saturnalis, assembly GCA_036346205.1. Taxonomy (NCBI): domain Eukaryota; kingdom Metazoa; phylum Arthropoda; class Insecta; order Coleoptera; family Lampyridae; genus Vesta; species Vesta saturnalis. The sequence continues at coordinate 1,050 of JARFJB010001293.1, forward strand.
TATATATATATATATATATATGTGTGTATATATATATATATATATATATATATATATATATATATATATTGTGTGTGTATATATATATATATATATATATATATATATATATATATATATATATATATATATATATATATATATATATATATATATATATGTGTGTATATATATATGTGTGTATATGTGTGTGTGTGTGTGTGTGTGTATAGTATGTGTGTGTATCATTCGTGAAACGTCGCTGCGTAATGTGTGTATATATTGTGTATGTGGTGTGTATATATATATATATATATATATATATATATATATATATATATATATATATATATATATATATATATATGTGTGCGTGTGTGCGTGTGTGTGTGTGTGTGCATGCGTACGCGAGCGCGCGTGTGTGTGTATGTGTGTGTTTAATCCTTTTGTGTTTTGACAATAAATTTCAATATTCTTCATTTAAAAACATTTTTACTATTACCATATGATTGAGTAATAAGCAAGCAAACAATTAAGCATAACTACATTGTAAAAATTTAAAAAAAAATCAGAATCGATGTCACAACAATTGCTAAGTTCGGGAACGAGTAAGCGGTTGCTGCGCTTGCGTTAAATCTAACTGCATTTCTTGGGATCCATCGCTCACTGCGTTTAAGACTATCTGGGTTGTGAATACCAATTGTTTGCCCATTTTACAATCCTCGTTCCACCACATTTATTCATCACATCTCTATACAGCTTCATTCTATTCTTGGATAATGATTCAATAATCATTTTTCCAGATCCTATAACTAATCTTTGTTTGATTGCATATTATTCTTGTACGATATAAATTTCACTAAATTGGTCGTACTTGTGTGAATTATAAGACCCTTTCTTGGGTGAACCCATTTTATGGCATCTATTTTCCATTTTCCTGCTAAACTGTCCTAAAGTTTCATTTCTTTATGTGTAGATTATCGATTCATTTTTAAGTTTTATTTCAATCCCTGAATATCAATAGCAAACAAATACACTAATACAAGCATCCTTTTTCCCCAAGAAAATGGACCTATAACTTAATATTTTCAATACTATGGACACCATGGTGTCTAATTATCAAAAACCATAAAATTTAGTAATTGTCCATATGAAATCGGGCTATAAATCCACAAATTGATAGCCAATAAGATAAAATCATAAAATGTAGTATTTGACGATCATAACGATACGACTACTATCTTTGCCAACGATATTGTGCTCTGGGGTTTTTTATTTAAGTCCCATTGCACGTCACCATTTGCTACGATGTAGTTACTGCGCAACATTGCCAAAGCTTGATTGAGACATATGGGCCGCCAACTATGTCAATCTGTCAAAAATTGGACAATCATATTTCTTAATCCGCGAATTACAGTAACCTTGGATTAACCCACTTTTGTGCAACCGGCTATTAATAATGTTAGAATCATTTACATACAACATATCTCTTTAACCGTACGAAATTTTTCATTCCTTTTATACAGAAAGTACACAAATCCTCAAATTTGATAAATTTAGGTTATGAAACAACAATGTTCATGGATATATTATTAATCTGAATTACTGATTTAAGGTAAAAGCACCATATTACGGCCCATCGAAATTTGGCACCTTATTCCGATCTATTTACTAAGTTGAAATTGAATCCAATTTTCTTTAAAATCGGCCCAATATATTTAAATTTGCCGCTACTTGTGCGGTTGCACGTTTGTTTGGAAGTTCGGAAAGGCCAAAAGGGTATGGCGAGTGTCGCCCGTATGTGTGAATATCGCTTTCAAGTCGGAGCATCTCAGTTTAGTACTAAAAGTGCAAGTGAAAGGACGTCATTTTGGTATATATGATTTTGTGATACGCCTTGGTGTTTTCAATAAAACAACGGAATCAGGTCTTGTAAAAATTAAGTTTTTAAACCAGTACGATGATAAGTGTTAAAGCACGATTTTTTTCATTGTTTCTAATTTGTTTTTTCGATTTTTCTAATAATAATCCCGTTTTGAAAATAGGCCGGAATTAGATTCCAATTTTGATTCCTGATGTTAATTACGGCCTATGGGCCGTATATAGGTTGTTTTTGAAACTATTTTTAATTCACATTTTAGCTTTCGTTTAATGGCAAAAAAAATTTTGTTTATGTATATATTTTTTCTGTTTATGTATGATGTAATCATATTCCAGCCTATGGTTTCGAAAAAAAATCGTATATATCGCATCCCCAAGTCTAAATACTAATAAAAATTTTGTGGAGAATCCTAACAAGGTTTTATCTTATTTTAAGAGAAAAAAATGTTTTTTTTTTAATCATTATACTTATGTGTTAATAAATGATATAAAATATCATTAATTTGTTTTATCTAGTAAATGTCAGAACATTTTCTTTCATTGGGCGGAATTTAAAATAGGCCGGAATTAGGTTCCAGTTTTGATTCCTGATATAATTGCAGCCTACGTATTTATGGTTGCTCTTAGGACAGTTTTGTTTCTCTTTTTAGAAAATGGCGCCTAGTACAAATAAAAAGGAAAAAGAAAGAAATAAAACAAATAAAAAATATTCTCAAGCAACACTAAAACTTGCAATACAAGACATTGAAAATGGAATGTCCGCTTATCTATGGTATACCAAAAAGTAGGCTTAAGGACAAAAAGAACAAAAAATACTCATATGAAAACAGTGGAAAGCCGACTGTACTCACGAAAGAAGAAGAAAAAATGATCGTTCAATGGGTTCACTATCTGGGGGATGCTGGTTTTCCTGTCATAAAAGAGCAGCTGTTGAACACTGTAGGAACTCTAGTAAAAAATTTGAACCAACCCAATACATTTAAAGACGGAATACCTGGAAAGCACTGGTATGATGGTTTTCTTAGAAGAAACCCAGAGATCACCTGCCGTTTGTCATAAAATCTTACATCAAGCCGTGTATCGGTGAAAGAAGATATGATACGCAACTGGTTTGAAAAGGTTACATCGTATTTTAATGAAAACAACCTAACACATGTTCTACAAGATAACAGCAGGATTTTTAATTGTGACGAGACTGCATCCTTTCTGTCACCAACCGAAAAATATGTTTTAGTTAAGAGAGGTACCAAAACAGTTCACAACCGTGTATCAAATAACGACAAGGAATGCCTGACTGTGTTAGCTACCGTCACAGCAGTTGGGAAAATTCCACCACCCATTGTTCTTTTTCCATATAAATCTAGATTACCGACAAACATAGTTCAAACTGTGCCGAGAGGATGGGACGTTGGCATTTCTGAAAGTGGCTGGATGACTACGGAAACATTTTTCGAGTATACAGATTGTTTCCACAAGTGGCTAAATCAAAGCCATATTCAAAGGCCCGTTGTTCTTTTTCTGGATGGTCATACTAGTCACATTTCGTTGGCTCTTAGCGAATTTTGCAAATAAAACGGAATCATTTTGGTCGTTTTAGTTCCTAATTCCACTCATGTCATGCAGCCATTAGATGTGGCTGTTTATCGTCCAGTAAGAGCCGAGTGGAGGAAATTCGTACATAATTTTAGAACAAAAAACAATCACGCAAAAATCAAAAGAACTGATTTTTCTTCACTAGTGAAGGAATGTTTTGATAAAACTCTAAAACTAGAAACTATCAAAAACTCTTTTGTTTATACAGGACACTTTCCTTTTAATGTAGAAAATGTTAGATTTGAAAAATTGAAAACAAAAAAAATCAAATATTCATAGCTCAACAAACTCCAATTGCATCAGAATGCAATACTCGACAATTCAGCAAAGAATTCGAAAGTAAGCTATCTCCTGATACTCTCAACCAATTCAAGAACAATCCAGGTAAACATTGATTGGGAGATCAGTCATATGAACGGCTATTCAACTTTTGGAAAACGCATTCAACTACCACACAGCCTGAGGAATTAAGAAACCATGAGGCGCTAAGTGACGATGCCAACAATATGGAAATTGAAGAAATCGAGGATATTCACCATCCGAACAATAACAGCTGCGATTCCCAGAGCGACGATCCCATGACTGATAGTGAAAATGATGAACTGTTGCTGGGGCATTCGACATTAATAAATAACTTGGACGACAACGAGATCGGTATTTTTAACATTGGAGATGATGGGATTTTAGAGTTGGACAGTAACTTTCTTGATAAAAATGAGTCAGACACAAACCTCATACAAAAGGTTGAGATTGTAAGAGTGGAATATCCAAAGAACAGCATACTCCCTGAAACTGTTACATTTTTTGATAACCTCAACAACAGTAACGATAGAGAAAACTTTGCTCTACAAAATAATAATAATGTTCACTTTACACCTCCTCGAAAAGCCTACACATTTAAAAACCCATTATCACCATTAGCTGTAGCACCTGATATTATAAATTCTTGTTCAGAAGCCAATGAATTTTCAACTGTGGATAAATTGGCACTCAATAATTCTTCAACTTTCTTGACAGAAGCACCCAGTTCAAGTACTCAGGCGGTATTATTAAAAAATTATCCTTCTGAAGCGAAAAAACTAAATCAGTAAAAGATGGTAAAGAAAAAAGCTTTGGCGAAAATAATCAACCCAAAGTATCTGAAATTAAGGATAAGAGTTTTCAGAAAAATGATTTTGTCATTTTAATCTACGAGGGTAAATACTTTCCCGGCCAAATAATAGATACATCCGATCAAAAATATAGTATTAAAGCCATGGATTGGGTGGAGTTGCATTGGAGATGGCCTTCTCGCGATGACATTCTCTGGTACGAATTCGAAGAAATTATCAATCATAGGTACTCCTCAGGCTGCAAATAAAAGAGGTCACTATTTAGTCCCCGAAATGAAGACATTGAAATAAGTTCGTTTATAAGCATTTACTATGTTTGTTTATCTCCATGTATTTGTATAGCATAACCATTACTTTATTTGTTTATAGCATTTTTATATTTATCTACCTTGTTAGATCAACATCACGCTACGATTAGTTAACAGTAGTTATAGTAATTATTACTTTAGTAGATACATTATATAGTTAGTACTTATGTGTTGACCTTTGGTCATGTTTTTTCACTTTGTAATGCGAAATAAATATTTTTGTTACTGGTTTATGTTGTAAGTACTTAAATTAGCCTTAAAGTCTATCAACAGGAAAAAGCTGGAATAAGATTCACCCTAAGCCGAAATTAAGTTCTAACGTTTACGCTTAGGCCGGAATTAGGGAAAATTACCGATTGTTCTGGTATATTTTCGCGAAAAAACATGTCTTATATTAAAACAAAGAATACGAAAATTCAAAATCTCGACCAAGTTTCTTAATATATGGTAAATAAGTTGAATGTTGCAGGTATAGGCCGTAATATGGTGCTTTTACCTTACAAGGAAAAAAAGTGATCTGTCAAACGGGGTTTTACGTTGGCATCAATTCGGTACTGCCAGCTGTTTCGGCTTAAAATAAACTACCTGCTTAATGGATTTCCTAACAATGAAAACTGGTATTACTTTGGTATGTCATTTTGTTCAGTTAATGCTGTGCAACGGAACTTATATAAAATAAACATTGCGCGCATATGCTCTCCGCCATCTATTTAAATCTCTTACTTCTACTATCACACCCACACACTCATACATTCAAAGCATTTTCAAAACAATTTTTTTTTTGTCTACGTAGACCATAAATGCATATTTACGGTTAGATAATGAATGTTATAAATTACATTAAAATTAATGTGGGGTGAAAAAATGGCTTAAGAAGTTCAAGAATAGAAAGTGCTTCAAGTTAAATCTTGATTTGTGAAATAATGCAAGCTTAATCGAAGAAATCTATTTGTTTCGTTTATCATAATCTTCAGAAAATCTGAGGTCACTATAATTCTATTGCGTGCAAAATTGATCTAGAACAACAGTATAATTATATAATGAAGTTGTTATTCTTATAATAGCACTATTTCTCTTAATATACCTTAATAATTAACTCTTGATAGTTTACATTATCAGGAAAAAGTTATAAATATAAATTCAACTTAAAATTTTTGCCTGAAAATTATCTATTCGACAATCAGTTGTACAAATTTGTTTATCACGAAAATTATATTGTTCCTTTTGTCTGTAAAAATTAATACCTATATAAAAGCAGGGTCACGCAACACAGCGAACAACCCTGACTTTCACAATATGGGTTTATATAAAATTCCTTAGCAACCAGTAATCATACGCATGACTTAAACATAAAATATCCCCATTGTAAAAATAAACTTATTACATCCACTGACTTTTATGATGTAATTCAAGCAAGGCTCAATATACAATTATAATCATGTATCTACACTTAAAAGATTAACCAGTAGCATAAGAAGGCGTTAGTTTTATATGTTCAATAAATAAAACTAGCAATTAAGGCGTCTGTTATATATTTAATAATTCCGTAATAGGTAGGTACTTATACAACAGTATATAAAAACCGTAAAAGTTTGGAAAACTCCCAGAAAACGAGATAGAAGCAGGCGCAAATAAATTGCATAAAATAAAATGTGTGAACGAGTAATAAATAGAATGTAAAAAGAGCAAAGAAACAAGAAGTGTCTTCAGACACCTCACTACTAACATATCGTTAGTATCAAAAATCTCACAAAAATAAATCATAACGATCGTTATTCGAACAGTTTATACACCACTGAATGCACCAGCATTAATATGAGTTGCCAAGGGTACACGCGATTTTAAAAAAAAACGGGTACGTTACTTGTCTTAGAACGAGTATCCTAAGTTGCTAACTGTCTTAATAGCAACAGATAAAAGGAAAATTTTTTATCACAATTTACGAACGAGCTCAATCTGATACTACAACTGCACAGATAATGACCGGGGGGTGGGGGTGGAGAGTGCATAAGGAGTGGTGTCTTCTACTTCCTCGGGGAGGTCGTCGCAAAGTTGTGTTAAAAGAGTCTGTGAAGGCATTTGTAGATTAAGGTAAGGATATTTCTGGTAAGGATTGTGTCGCGAAAAACATTCTGTGTACTAAGTTCCTTTAGTTAATATTCTCTCTATGATGGGTAGTGTTTGCGTATAGTGAGGTTATCCAAACAGTAGTGTGTGTATTAGTCTTAGGAATCGGCTTTCGCAGGAGGCAATGCAGGAAAGGACATTAGAGTTGATGTTTGTGAATAAGGGTGATCAGAAACCCATAACAAGTTCATGTAAGTTTTGTAGGTATGTTGTATTGTTTTGGGGTGTCAACCTCGCATTCGGCCCCGGAAGGCACCCATTAGGTTTGCATGGTTACGTATCCTATCTACTGTTTTTTGTACGTCGGGGAGCCAGCTTAGGGTTTTCGTGAAAAAAATTCCTAGGTAAGCGGCTTCTTGTGGGAGTATACATCGTTCACTGTTGAGAGATATCGAGACATTACTACCGGCCAGATTGGTGAAGTGATTATTGTGGTAGTTACCATGTGAGAAATCAATCTCTCGTATTTCCGGTCTTCCCACCGATTTACCCAGTTAGAGAAGTTCCGAAGGGTTTTTTTTATAAACCAGTGTTATCTGCAAACTACGCAATGGAAATTCCGTGTTGTGTAACAGAAGGAATGCCAAAGCAAATAAGGTGTATAGGGTAGAAGGAGGGTACGCCTGGCTGTGCGTTGAAATGGATCGGAAAAGGTATTCCCTACTTTGACTCGTACTAACCAATTAGTCAAGTACGAGAGAAGGAGTTTGATCAAGTGATCTGGGATAGCTAGGGTACAGATTTTATCGAGGAGCCCGGCAAACCAAGCCCTGTCAAATGTTTGCTTAGTTTTCTGAAAAACCGTTAGACTGCATTGTTTATGATTGAATGTTCTAGTGGTCTCTGTATACAGCTTCAACAAGGGATCGTGACACGTTCGGTTAGGTGGGTAGCCGAATTGGCTGTTGGGTAAAAAGTTGTTGAATTATAGATGTGATGTCTAAGTCGCCTGACCAGAATCGGTTCAAAGCATTTCCTGGGGCAAATTAAGAGAGGGAATGGTAGGGTCGCAGTACGGTTTGGGTATCATGACGATGGAAGCTGAATGTCAATCCGTCGAAAGGAATGAGAGCGTTATGTATTTATTATAGGTATAGGTCAGTAATGTGAGGGCTCGGTCGAGAAAGTGGCGTAGTATGGTTTACACTGTCTTGACCTGGAACAGAATTGCGTGAGTGATGGGGCCCTAGAACAAATTCCGATTATCCAATTCGACTTCGGGAAGGTGTAGGTTTTGGAAATGCTCCTTAGGAGTGTCTTGAATCGGGTCCAATTGAGAATCATGGGAAGATCAACTCTTACTCCCACTTCTAGCGTAGGCCCAGTCATGCCTGTTCCTCCACCATTACCCCCACTCCTATCCTAGTCCCAGTCTTCTCCTGATTGAGTGGCCCACTCTAATACCCCACGCCTCACCTCCTCTGTTCTCCGTTTCATGACCCCAGCACCCTGGTCCAGCATCTTGGTCTAGCATCCTGCCTTTTTACCTTTCCACCATCTGGTTTTCGTATGCCGTTTTGACTCCCGCCATATTATTTTCATCTTGCTTTCGCACTGCACAATATTGTTTCCGATCGCCTTTTTGGTATATCCACCATTTATGTTTAATGAGGCCCCCTTTTAAGACAGCTTATTTGTTGTGGCCCTAATTTCTGGCAGACATCGATTTTCCAACAGCTTGGACTCCGTTCTGAGCCTCCATTTACGTCAGTAAAGGCTCTTCCCTGGGACCCATTCGCAGCAGCTGTGGATACTCTTAATGGATTAATTCGCTGTGTCTGTTTTGGGTTACAAGTAAATGTAGTGGTATCTTGTAGTATAATTGGAATTCGTTTTAAAAAAAAATTTCACTTTCACCGCGGTATAAAATCGATATAGCTTTCCGAGTTACACAATCTCAATAGCAGCCAGAACCGGCGTCTACATCACAGTAAGGTGTTTATTTTTTAATATTTTTATTAGTTATACTAATTTAATAATTTCAGTTGCATAATAATGGATTTAAATGCAATAACATTTCTCATACCATTCAACAATGTGTCGGAACCGATGATAAACGAATTACATAGGAATTTTAAAATTGATATACCACGAAATATGGCGAACGTATTGGTGGAGTTTGAAAACCTTAGTGTATTTTCCAGGCGCTTTTATAAATATTGTAACGAAGAGGACCGTCTCGTAAAATTCAACAAAAGGCTTAAATCAAAAGAAGTTACATTTTCATAAGAAAGGTGTCCAGTGTTAAAACAAAATTTTTAAAGAAAATTTTATATTACATAGCATAACCTTCCCAGTGGTTCGTATCCGAGTATATCACAATCGAATACAGCGTACATCTCAATGTCACTCATGCTTTACGTGCGGCAAATGTGCTACCAATGAAAACAATATGTAGTACTGCGTTTGAGCGAGTGGGATATAATGATGGAGAACCAGAACCATACATCTCTACAAAATGCATTACTTTAAGCTAGTTGAGTGATGTAAGTTATAGATTATATATGATAGAGAACTTTTATTTAAGAAATATAATTAAAATCTTTATAGAACATTTAATTATATACCATCAATCACGCTTGATGCCATTAAACGGAAGTTGCAAAAACGATATTCTGCGCGATGTTGGATATGCATTAATGTATAAGTATAATAGCAATTGTCAAAACACATTATATGTAAAAAAAATTTGATTTCACAAACCCAAATTATTTATGAATAAGTTGCCTTATTCGAATTTGTGGAATAAGAAAAATTGTCACCACAGCATTGATTTCAAGCATTTGTAAAGAAAAAAATACTGGGTTTTGCATTTGAAGATTGGTTACGTAAGTATTAAATTTCAATTTCAATTTGATACAGCTAACACGTTTTATATATATATATATATATATATATATATATGTATATATATATGGTTGATTTTAGGTTTCCGCAAATGTAGTATGAAACAGTTGTTTATCCGGGCGTTGTCTCGCGTGCTGGTGATGTTTCTGACTTCTGCCAGTATAAAAACGACGTTTCGGCAAAGTCTGATTTGCCATTTTCAAGTTTTCTCCTTCTCCAACTGATTTGTTCGACTCCATGTTACTCGAATCGAGAGAAAACTTAAAATGGCAAATGATTTGCCAAACGTCGATTTTTACTGGCAGAGTCAGAAACATCACCAACCGAACGTACATTTATTATATATATATATATATATATATATATATATATATATATATATATATATATATATATATATAAATTAAAACTCAAAAAATGTAATTATTCCATTTACATTAGTGATAATAGGGAGCAAAACTCAGCTTTCTGAACGATTATGTAAAGGTGGCAACCTTATTGTTATTTAACAACATAATTTAGCGTATTGTAACAGGTTCCGGTATCTTTATCATAAAGACAAACCCACCGTAATATAATGTACAGGGTGGCCAACTAAGAATGCGAGGTACTGTATCTGGGAAACTATCCATCGTAGAGGCTTGCGCAAAACTAAGTTATTACTAAAACGGCCAATACAAAAACCTAGAAAATATTTTCAAGGTTCTGAAATGCCTGCTAGAGGCGTAACTACAATCTTGAATCTAAAAAGTGATTTTCTGTGAATTCTGCATATTAACCTAATAAAAAATAACTGATCTTTAAAGTTGAGGATAATCTAAACTTTTTCTGTTTGTCACTTTTGACGTATGTCTAAAAATAAAGTGGTGGGGGTTATTCAAAGGTTTCCTTAAATAACCCCCTGTATCTTCAAAACGGCTAAGCCGATTTTAACAAACTTGGACGCGTTGAAATGATCTATTCTTGGGCTACAAATGTTATAATAATTGAAGTTTTGTTGATTTCACATGTCGTCGCTAGAGGGCTTTGTTCGACATTCCGACAGAAACGGTTAATTTTCGCAAAAAATTAAATGCATTGGTATTACTTTTTTCATGAAAAGTAGCTAAATGATGCCTAAACAAGCTCGAAAACCGCATCTCGATATCTTGTATATATATATATATATATATATATATATATATATATATATATATATATATATATATATATATATATATATATATATATATATATATATACACAGATACACAGTACACAGATACACAGATACACAGGTAGCACAGATACACAGATAAAACTATCCATAACCTTAAAATATGTTTTTTACCTATTAGGTATTTGTTACTTATGTATTTATTTATAGTATAGAAAAATTAATAAGAAGTGCGTTTCTAGAGATCGGTCCTTCAGATTGGAAATGTGGCAACGCGATGGATTGCTAGACGAAGCTGTACAAAGTTTATGTTTAAACACTGGTTCATCAGATGAAGATTCTGAAATTACTAAAGAGGAAGCTAGTGACAACGATAGTGTTTAATTAGTTTTAAGTATTCCACTTTTTTGTAACCTATAATTAAAATTTATAAATAAAGTTTATAAAAATGTTCTAGTTTCTTTCAGCAGTAATTAATTAATTAATAATCTTTTAATGTTTTTTTTCTTTAAAATTCCCTTATTTATTTCCTTCTCAAATCTAATACTGGTACTTGTCTACTAAGTTTTCTTATATCAGTTTTATCAAATCTGCATAAGAACGTAGGTACATAAAAAAATTAATAAACTTGCAAATATACAATGTCACATCTTTAAAGTTACCCAAAGTACAATTGACACTGAGTGTACCTTTAACATACAGCGACACCAAACACGCCTACCCAAAAGACTTTGGTTAGTGGCGCTGTACACACATTAACACATACATACATTAACCTTTAACACCCCTCTGTTTTCGTTGGTGGTTAATTATTTACATAGAAAACAAACCATAAACAGTAGGACTGCTACCACCTATTAAAATAACGATATTCCTAGAAAAATTGACAAATAACAGAATTTTCCGATCATAAAAAATTCGAACTCAGGTTTTGTCTGTTCGTCTATGAGTTTGTGTGCCTGTATGTCTGTGCGCCCATATGTCTGTGTCTGTGTGCCTGCGTGTTTATGTCTGCCTGTCGATGTGTCTGTGCGTGTGTGTGTGTGTGTGTGTGTGCTGTGTGTGCGTGTGTGTCTGTGTGTGTGTGTGTATGTGTGTGTGTGTGTGTGGATGAGTGGGTGTGTGTGGGTGTGTGTGTGTGTGTGTGTGTGTGTGTGTGTGTGTGTGTGTGTGTGTGTGTGATGTGTGTGTGTGTGTGTGTGTGTGTGTTGTGTGTGTGTGTGTGTGTGTGTGTGTGTGTGTGTGTGTGTGTGTGGTGTGTGCGTGTCGTGTGTGTGTGTGTGTGTGTGTGTGTGTGTGTGTGTGTGTGATGTGTGTGTGTGCATGTGTCGAATGGTGCGTATTCGTGTGTACGTGTGTGTCCGTGTGTGCTGTGTGTGTGTGTGTGTGTGTGTGTGTGTGTGGTGTGTGTGCGTGTGTGCGTGTGTCGTCAGTGCGTGCGTGTGGTGTGGTATTGAACGTTGTAAGCGCAGCGTATGTTTATTTTGTAGCTGTGCAACGTGTCACGGGTAGCGTTCGTGTGTACATTTCGTGACGTGCGTGCAAATGTGTGTGTGTGTAGTGTGTGTAGATGTGTGTGCTAAAGTAAAGGTGTGTGTGATGTGTGTGCAGTCAGATCGTTTGAACTGAGTGATTGGTATCTAGAATCGTTTTAAATCAACAATTAATTTTACTTTTTGATAATATTTAGCTAAAACGGTTCAACATAAGGTAAGCAAATTATACATTTTGTAAATCACAAAAAAAGCTCTATTTAGTGGTCTAAGAATTCAAGATGACCATAAAAATAAAAAAGTTTATGATGGTCGGCACTAGACGAAACGTCGTATTAAAATTTTGCCGCTATTTTGTAGGCAAGAGAAAAGTTGTCTTAAGAATGTATTGTTTAATTTTGAATATCTTTGTAAATAAGGTCAGGAAAAATAAAAAACGAAAATGAGAGATTTTGGTTTTTAAAAAATCTCGAAAACGAAATAAAATTTTTGGTTTCTCAGCTGTTGTTCCCAAAATTTGCAACTTTGCCAAATTTAAACCATCTATCTCTTACCGTTTTCGAAATCCCCATGGTTAGCCTCAATTTGAATCACCCTGTATAGTTTCAGCTTAAATATTAAACTAAAAATAGAGAAAATGGTAAAAAGTAAAAATCTATTAATAATATACTAACAATGAACGTTAAACATAAATGGAGCTATTGACCAAACGGTTAAATTACCCAACTGGTAATGCAAGCAATGAGAGTTCTAACCCCCAACAGGGAAATTACTTTTTTTGTTAAAATTGTTTTGGATTTAAGTTTAATAATCATTTACACTTTAAAATGGCGTACTTATCCAAAACGTTGTACAAGCAACTACTTATAAATGTTTTTCTTTTTTTTTAAATACATTGCCTAAAATTGTGAAAATCCTTAAAAAACCTATTGTATTTTTTGTTTCAGAGTAGAATAAAGGTGTTAAAGGACATGTAAAACTCAAAAAAATTCAGTTTCATTTTTGCATTGTACGTAGAGTTTTATTATGTAATTATATAAATCCGCTAGAACTTTTATGGTATATATGTATGTATAGGGGAATGTTGAGTGGAGACACTACAGATTTTTTATGTACGTTTCATAAAAGACTGTAAACATCGAGGTAAAATGTGGCGGCTGTTGTCGCTCAGTAACTTTCTTCCTTGTCCAGAAACAGGCATATTTGTACTGATCAAACAACATATTGCAATCTTTGTTGTACTTCATGTGTTACTGTTTTATCTTGTTTTCCTGTTTCTTGATCTGCTTACACTTGCTAAAGTAATTGTTTCTAGACATTCTTGCCACTGTTCATTCTGTTCTGCATTATTTAAATAAAGTTTCATATCTGGTTGTACTCTAAAACAAAGGATTTAATATTTTATACAGTTTCTCCCTTATTTTCTTTTCTTGTTTGTCTTTCGGCATATTTTGTTATAGTTTGTTTCTCTGATAACCCTTATGCAGCATAGTCATAGTGCCAATAGTTGAATGAATTGTCAACGTTGCCGTAAAACGACGACAAAATTCATTTTTCAGATTTATGTAATTACAGCAGATTTTTGGTTTATAACCAAAAAAGAGGAAACAACATCCAAACAGTTTGTCTGTATAATTTTTATCTATTTTAAACATCAGCGTATTATAATGTAAGAACATTTTGAAAGAACCTCGTATGTAATAAAAACACTATATTTCACATTCATATTAAAATATGTAAAAGTGGAAATTCAAAACCACATTTCCTATCTAAAAATCCTATTATATATAATAAAATACACATAGATTGGCAATAGTAAATATCAAACCGTATCTTATACGAATTTTGATTCAGATAGACCCTAATTTGCTTTCCAAAGTTTGAAATCGTAGGATTTCCTTTTCCGTATCCTTTAACGGTATTCATATATGAATACTGCATGTACCTTTATTATAAAATTAAACCTTCATCATAATTTTAATCTACCGAAAATGGATAGTTTATCATTATTTATTCAAAACAATTTGGCTCAACTGTATATAATAAACCTTCCCGTTTTAAATATAATATGAAGTTTTGCCCCCAACTTTGCGTAACCTCTTGAATTACATACGTAATTACCAACAAAAAATTTTAATAGTAAACCGGCCATAAATACTTCCATAATTATGCTGCGATGCAAATTACGATCATTATTCATATATGCTTTCATAATATAAAAATGTAGCGAAAAAAAGTTTTAAATTATACTATTATTTGGAATTAATTTCAGTTATTATACTTCACTCACTTTAAAATGTTTATTTTATTATAATTTATTAAATATTCTCTTAAGGTTAATAATCCAGAACATATTTATTCAATTTAAGGTAATTGAAAGAAATTATCCATCCTTACAAAGTATCAATGGCGTGACCTTACAGTAACAATACATAACATTGTTTATTTTAAATATTGGGAAAACCCATGGCTAAAATTCTCTAAATATGAAGAAATTAATAAGTGAATCCGTGTTTTATAATACTTCTTACACAATTTATTTATACATCGTCAATTAAAAATCCTCGACCTCATTAAAAAAGAAACACCAAACAGTACAATACATAATTATCTATTTAATACTGTTGCTAATCGTTATAAACAATATTCACATTTCAACAAATTCTGGAAATTTTCACTCCTATAAATCATAAGCAAATTTTTATCAATTTATTAAAAGTTTTGTTATGAACGAATAAGTTCAAAAGTAAATTAAAAATTATTATTAATTTTATTAAATACAAAGTACAGTTCGTAGGTTCAAATCCTACTCGAGGTAAACTTTTTACTTATGTATCTAATAAAATTGGTAATAATTTTTACATTTTTATCACTTTAACTTAATCAATAGTTTTTGTTATTACAAATTGCTTATAAAAGTATTCAAATATTTTCACAATCCAACAACAGAAACCAAAGTTCAATAAGGTTTTGAATAGTATATTTGAGTATTTTGCTTATATTTGAGAATGGATGAATATTAAACATTTCATTGTTAATTAAAGTAGTAGGCGAAACAAGAAATTTAAATTTCCATTTCTAAAACTTCAGTGGGAATTCTTTAAAAAATTACTAAAAAAGAAAAAAATCTCATTATACTCTGTCCAAACATCCAAGGGCAATATGGTTTAATTGTCTCTTTTACTAACTTTAGTTATCCTGAATTAACGCTATCCTTGTCTTTCATAGCTATGTTGTCAAACGTAAAATGTAATTTAATAACACATACCCTTCAATTATAAGGGAGGCGTAACTGGCGGGCCCACACGACCCGCGGTGCAAGGGGGCCACGGGAGCTCATGGGAGGAAATTGTTATATTTAATTTTAATAAACGTTAAAAACTTTATCGATTTTCAATTTGTTAATCTGCCGTAGGGGAAGTGCAGCTACAGTGTTACACTTTTTTTGTTTACCCCTGTACTTTTCTAAAAAACTGCAAAACTGTCATTCTGTTAGGTTCTATATGTTCACTGGGGTTTCCGGTAAAATATGTTTCTGGGTAACATACATTTATATATAAAAGGGAGCAACGGCAGTTGTAACACTGTATATATATATATATATATATATATATATATATATATATATATATATATATATATATATATATATATACGGGGTGTTCTAAAAGTCCATCAGGAAACTCCGGGAGGAGATTCTACGAGCTAAAATAATAGCAGTTTGTAAGGAAATTTTGTTTCGGATTGTCATTTGTTTGCAAGTTACGGCTTGTCAAAGACCGATTTTTTAAAATTTTCTTTTTAAATAACTTCTGCAGTTTAAGGTCGATTAGTCTCTCATTTGGCATACTTACTAATTAGATCAAGTTCTGTTGGAGCAGTAATAAAAAAGTTCCATTATGCGCCGTTAGAGGGCACTTTACCTAAAACTCAAAATTTGTTTTGTTGGTAACTTTTTTCTCTTGCGAAACATCCCAAAAATATGAACATTATTATAAAGAGAAACAATATTAGAAAAAATTATTCAAGCCGATAAATGCAACCGTTTAGTCAGAAATCGCTATTAAAGTTTTATTAAAATATCAAACGTTGATAATTCCATTCGTTAATTAACCGAGTTAGCATGCTTCAAATAACTGTTATTAATACTCTTGATGCGAATTGTCACGAACATTGTTTAATCTTCGTATAAGTTTGATTTTTTACCATAATAATTAGGAAAATGGCTCAGCAATACTCAAGTACTGTATACCGTAACATGCAATTTTGTTATGGACAAGCAAATGGTGATGCAGAACGAGCGCGCCGGAATTACATAGATGCATATCCTGAAGAATACCACATGCACAAACATTTGTTCACATTCACAGACGTCTGGGGAGCAAGGTTCTTTTAGAAATGATATGACTCAGGAAGACCAAGAACTACGAGAACTGTAGAAAAAGAAGAAAGAGTGCTGGAGACAGTAGAGGAAAATTCGGCGATAAGTACAAGAAGAATTGCCGCGCAGGAGGGTATTGCTCATTCTTTAGTTTGGAATATTCTTCACTAGCAACTTCTTTACCCATTCCATGTTCAAAAAGTACAAGCACTTTGTCATGAAGATCCCGTGTGTCGTTTGCAGCTCTGTAATAGCATTATGGAAAAATATGACGAAGATAATGCATTTATTAATAACATTTTGTTTACTGACGAAGCCGGCTTTACAAAAGATGGTATTACAAACTATCATAATACTTATCGATAGTCTGATGAGAATCCACATGCATACCAGGAAACAAAACATCAACGAAGATATTGTCTTAACGTATGGGCTGGAATCGTAGAAGATCAATTACTGGGTCCTTACTTTTTTAATGGAGTGTTAAATGGAGATAGTTATTTGGAATTTCTTCGAAACGATCTTCCAAATTTAATTGAAGATGTTCCTCTAAGAACAAGAACAAATATGTGGCTTCTACAAGATGGCGCCCCTCCACATTTCAGTTTGGCTATTCGTAGATATTTAGATGAGGTATTTCATAATCGTTGGATCGGAAGAGGTAGACCAACAGCTTGGGCACCGCGATCGCCAGATCTTAATCCAATGGATTTTTTTCTTTGGGGACATTTAAAGTCCATAGTTTATAAAACGCCTGTTAACGACATCAATGATCTGCGACAAAGGATTAATGGTGGGTGTGAAACAATTAGAAACAATATCGGTATTTTTCATCGTGTCAGACGATCATTTCTAAAACGTGTTAGAAAATGTATAGAGGTGAATGGAGGTCATAACGAACATTTGTTATGATAAACTTGTAAATTGTTACTTACTCTTTGTAACTTTAATTCAATATACAATAGTTTTAGAAATGTTAGTAACTTATAATCCTTATATTATGTGTGTAGTATTTTCTCTTGTATGGTGTTTATGTATTTGTATTTAGTTTTTTTTTTCAGTTTGTCCTGTAATTGGTACTTGTTTCTGTTGGACAAATAAAATGTACTATTATTATTATTATAAAATAGGAGAATCTGTCATACTTTGTTCATATAATTCCACTATCTAACGCTATCTCTTTGTAAAACCAGAATCGTTAATAAATAAAATAAAAAAATTGGTCTTTGACAAGTCGTAACTTGCAAACAAATGACAATCCGAAACAAAATTTCCTTGCAAACTGCTATTATTTTAGCTCGTAGAATCTCCTCCCGGAGTTTCCTGATGTCTTTTTAGAACACCTTGTGTATATATATATATATATATATATATATATATATATATATATATATATATATATATATATATATATATATAAGTATACAGTGTTACATGCGTAAGGCTGCAGTGTTACTACAAAATTTATTTTATTTTTACTGCTCATTATTATAAAACTATTTTTATTGGAAAGGCCACGAAAGATTATTTTATTATTTATTTATATATAACGAAGTTACTTTATTAGTTAAAATATTAAATTACATTTTCCCAAAACTGTCATTCTGTTAGGTTCTATATGTTCACTGGAGTTTCCGGTAAAATACGTTCCTGGGTCACATACATTTATAAACAAAGGGAGCAACGGCAGTTTAACACTGTATATATATATATATATATATATATATATACATACATACATGTAAGTACAGTGTTACATGCGTAAGGCTGCAGTGTTACTACAAAATTTATTTTATTTTACTCCTCATTATTATAAAATTATTTTTATTGAAAATACGAATGATCCTTTTATTATTTATTTATATATAAAAGTTACTTTATTAGTTAAAACATTAAA
The DNA here is from genome assembly GCA_036346205.1 of Vesta saturnalis. Taxonomy (NCBI): domain Eukaryota; kingdom Metazoa; phylum Arthropoda; class Insecta; order Coleoptera; family Lampyridae; genus Vesta; species Vesta saturnalis. The sequence goes on from JARFJB010001293.1 coordinate 19,824, forward strand.
TTACATTTTCCCAAAATACTGTTATTTAATTAAATTACATTATCCTTGCCAGATGTCACTCAAGATAAAAGTTACACAAGCGTATTTTGTATCTCTCCAAATTAACGTCAATGGGAAGCATTTGTGCCCTTCTTTGTGTACCTTCGACTGGTCGAGGAGGAGGCAGGTTAAAACCACAGTCTTCTTTAAAAACATATATCTCCTCTGTTTTGATAAATTTAAACGTACGTACAATTCTCTTAAAATACAAAACCAAATATTCAGTCTCCAGTTCTTCTTGGATTTACCGTACTGAATAGTCCTCATCCTCACTGCAGGAGTTTCTTTTACGGTTCAGTGAAACTTTCCTTTGCGTTTCTTCTCTTTTTGTCATTTCTTGCACTAAGTTCCGCTATAAGCTCGTCCTGAACAGGAGTTTCGATTAAAACCAAACGAAGTCATCATCAGTAAATACTTCTGATTTAAGGGCCATATTCCAGTGGACAGAAACCATTTGTAATATTATTAATTAAGAAATCTTTTGGATAGGCATTTCAAAACAATGCGGAAACATATGGAAAGTGTGGCGAGTATCCAGTTGTTACATGCAACATTGTAATTTGTCTTTAGTGACTTGCATAATGTTTTGTCATGATCCCATAATTTTGCTCTAGTGTGGGAAGGTAAAGTAACCAGCATAATCCCGTTTTGTTTAGCAAACTCTATTGCGCCGATTGTTGTATGGTACTCATGGTTAACAAATATTAAAATTACTCGATTATCCCAAGTAGATTTAACGTGGATCTGAAACTGTCTCAGGGCTTCAAAAATATGTCCTCATTCGTCCATCCACTTTTGTTAGGCTATCAGGAGTACCAGGATGAGCACTAAATAATATTTCACATTTGAAGTGAACTCTTGGAAATATTAAAAATAGTGGTACCGTATTTCTTACAACACTGATTATATAGGACAGTAATAAGAACACCTCTTTCTCCAGAGGTGACTTGCCCCACTTACTTAACCTTCTATTAGTACATATGGGAGATTATGTACGGTAGTTAAGGCGATCTCGTCTAAGCTGTATATCTTCTCAGGGTACAAGTTATGAATTTCTTTATAAAGGTTTTCAAAAAAATATTAACATTAAGGCTTACGCAAAGAAAGCCTGGGATACCGTTGCGAAATCGAACAAACCTGTCAATGCCTGCTTCTTTATTTTGTTCCCATCTTGCAGTCATTTTAGTTTATTCCGTTTCTTTAGAACCATTATATTACTTTGTTTCGCAACAACTTTATTAACCTCGTAATTGGGGTTCAAGTATTGTTTTTATTCTCTGCAGATCCGTATTTTAATAAGTATCGTTTAACGTCATATGACATAATTCGGCCTTTTTGCAACGGCTCAGTCAAATTTGGACAACGTCTAAGATAGTGTTGCGCATTTCACTTCGTCGAAGTTAGCTATCTTTCGATACATATTCACTAAAAATTGAAACCATTTTGGATAACGTCTAAGACCGTGTTACGCATTTCCGCTTCGTCGAAGTTTGCTAGCTTTCGAGGCATATTCACTAAAATTTAAAACTGGTTGGTGGTCGATAGTGTTCAGCCAACAGTGTTACACTATAGTGTAAAACTGTTAAGACTGTTTGCTGTATGACGTAGATTTAAAGAAACAGGAAATTTCAGACCTCAGTGTCAATGAGGTTCTGCCACAGTTCGTTTTATACACATATTAAATGTACTTTTCAGAAACCTATACACAAACACATACATATTAAATTACTCACCGAAAAGACGGAAATACTTAGAATTACATGTTGATTTTACGTTATACGCAAGTTTAGGCCTTGAAGCCTTTCAAAACACGTTATAAACATTTAAGTGGTGCTCAGAAGAAGAAGAAGATAAATCCCATGAAAAAAATCTGTGGCAAAGCTTCAAAATATAAATATCATTTTAATACGGGTATTTATTTACCTTCGTGTTCAAGTGATCCACAATATCCAGGCCAACAAGATTAGTAGTGAAGTGACATAAATTCTGCTATTGAAAAAGTGTGACGTAAGTTCTATCAGGAGGATTCACAAGAAAGGGGCGATGAAATAGACTTAGCTTCAGAGATCGTGAGTAAACGTGAAACCAATCCTGTTGTTGAAGTTTATTGTAATAGCGAACCCGAGAAAATTATACATAAAACAAATCTAAATATAGTTGATAACTATCCAACAGATTGTGCAAACTTTGCTACTGCCTTAGAACTAGATGATGAAGCAAAAATAGTTATTTTATATCTAGTGCGGCGAAACGCTACTTTGGTGATCGAGAATTGAATTTTTTCTTGGATACAAAATTTTTCTACAACCATAAAAATATGTATATCCCTTAAAATTGTTTCAAATATTTTTTCTTGGATTTTTGCTTGATTGAGGACCACAAAAGTTAAAATACAATAATCTCATAGGGTTTACAAACAGTGCTCGAAGTATGTATTTCGCACACGTTATGGTAATGTAGGAAAATCAAAAAAGTGTCATTTCACATATTGTTATTAAAGTGCGAACCTCGTCATTTTTTGACGTTTATAGAAAAAAATATTATTAGTTATGGCCTGGTCCTTTCCTAAAAATCCTAACCAAAATAACAAATCTTTTTCTGAAAAATACTATGTAAAATCACAAAAACCGATTTGAGAATATGACGAGAGCGGCTTTGTTATTCACCAAAAAGATGCTATTTACTGTGAAGCTTGCTAGTTTGCTGAAAGAAAACATTTACAGTCAACATCATGGGTTGATGGTGTACGAGACTGGCAAGGCCTTTAAAAAATTCTAATACATGAATCAAGCAATAATCATTCGAATGCGTGTATCGTTTTTAATTTGTAGAAAAAAATCATACTGTTGACGTTAATCTGAGCTCTTAGAAACGAAACTAATGGATTAAGGTGCTAGATCGAATCTCTAATGTCACGTTCACTTTGGCTGCTTCTAATTTTGCTTTTAGAGAAAATGTTGGCCAACCAAATAATGGAGACTTTTGTCCATGATTGAACTTTGAAAATTTTAGCCGTATCACAAGTAATAGTCAGTGGACCTAAATGCAGTGAAAATATATGAGCGCTAAGATCCAGAACGAACTCATAGAGCTGTTATCGAATAAAGTTGAAAATACTATTTTAACACAAATTAGTTTGAAACTAAATGAAAGCTTTTGGAATTTAAAGGGTAACTGATCAAACTGGCAAAGATTAAGAGAAAGAAATTCGAAATTATAGAAAACATTGAGGCGAAAGACATATAGTTGTCAAAAGATCGAGGACAGAGTTAGGATGAGGCTACAAATATCTCAAGCGTTCATCAAGGTGTAAAATCAAGGATAGAAAAAAATCAGAAAGCATCAAAATATGTGGAGTGTGGTGCCTGCAATTTAAACTTCGTTTTAAATAATGCTATTTCAAATATTCAAGAAAACAGAATGCAAATATATATATATATATATATATATATATATATATATATTTAAATAAGACAATTTTTCTTTAAAACTTGTGTAATTAAAAGTAAAAATTAATTCAACGTTTCGGGAACGTCCTTTGTTCCCTTTGTCAAGAATTTATTTGACAATTACAGAATTGAAATAAGGTAACTATTTTTAAAAATACAGAATATGAAACAAGGTAACTAATTTAAATTTAATCTGGACGAGTGTGTTTGACTTCGGGTAGTTGGTCAGTACATGATGTAGAAGGTGCAGACGTGGGGACGCCAGGAATAGTTGCAGCATAAGTGTTTGAAATTTCTGGAAGATTTGGAGTTGGTTGAAATGTAGAATCAACTTGTTTAATGACATTCTTCCAAATTTGTGGCATTCTAGAAGTGTCATCTCGTTTATTGAGGGCGTTTGGTCTTCTTTCAATTTCAACTGCTTCTCTAATAATTCTTTCTTGTAAGGTATATAGAGGTGCAATTAAACGGATATTGTTGGTATTAATTTGGTGTCCTGTATCTAAATGATGTGCAGCTAAAGACGATGAGGATTGTGCTTAATTGCTAGTTGGTGTTCATCGGCTCTCGCATATAATATTCTGTTAGTTTGTCCTATATAAGTTCTTCGACAGTTGTTGCACGGTATCTCATACACTCCTTGGCTTTCATTAGGAATTTTGTCTTTGGGGTTTCTTAAAAGTTGGGACAAAGTTGAATGTGGTTTGAATACCGGTCTGAAGTCGTTTTGGAAAATTTCCCAAATCGACTTCAGAATATCATTAACAATTTGTCTAAATAATTAATAATCAAATAATTCTTTAACATTTATGATAACATAAAATTAGTTCTGTGTGTTCTATGTTGATACAATTTGTAATGAAGATTACTATTATCGTAAATTAAATGTCTTAAAATATTTAATGTACAAATGAAAACTTTGTTTTCATGTTCGATTTCTTAAAAAATTGCTTATAATATAATATATAATGAAAGCAAATTAAGTTATAGTTATTATTAACACGATCTTGTGAAAGCAGTTGTAGGTCGTGTGACGCGTTTGAAGCATTTGACAAATTTAGAACCGTTGAATAATGAATTATTTAAACAATTAGCAACAGTTACTATTAGGTATTTATACAGATCGAGGTTTTAAAACGTTTAGTAAGAAAATTGTTAACAGTATAAAACCAGATTCACTAAATTTGTTTTAGCCATGGGTGCGAGTGTGCGCTGTGCGCGACTTATAACAAATAAAAAATTAGGTGTGATTGATCGATATATTGAAAAGGTAAATTGCACCACGGTCTAGCTCAGCAAGGTAATTACTTACGAAACTTACTGTAGTTTGAGAACTCCTTTTGAACAGGACGTGAGGGAGGCAGAGATACATCCGTAGGTGTAACCAGTATTAATCATTTGTTGTTGGACGCCACTCAAGTTATAAGTTTAATAATTAAAACATAACAAAAATTGAGAAAGTTGTACCTTATTAACATAGGTAATCTCAATAACAATACACAACTGTATTTATATGTATATTTAAGTAAAACAAATTGTCTGAATACTTCCAGCATAAAACAAGCAAAACGATATTCCTCGTAAAACTTTACGATTTTAAATAATTACTAATTTAACACATACTACATAAGCATATAATCTAACTTTACTTAAAATTAAAAATGTAATATGATCAACACTGTATTCAGTAATAATCAAACGTTTACTGACCTATGTCAACAAACATTACAGTACTATACGTTATGAACTCAAATGTTTTATCTTAGAAACAGAAAACAGCTATTCCTTTATAACCGTATCAAAATAATACTGACTGATCTGTTTGCTTAAAACGTACTTTGCATAAAAAGATACTTACTTACTTTTCTTGCACTCAAAATAAATATATTAACTTCGCCTTAAAATGCACCGTACTAGCAGAATTTCATTTCCATTCATAAGATAAGCATACGATAAAGGTAATTTCCATTTGTCAATATCGTACCAAAAAACGAACTGTATACTGTATACCATATATGTAAGGTAATTTTCAAGTCTTCCATATACCAATAACGGAAAAACTACTAAGGCAGGCAAACTAACAGCAGGCGTACTAACAGCATGCGATATCGGAACAAACCACGCCATTTTATTTAATTTCATGACGTCACCACCTCGCCTTTGCATGTATGAAATTCATTAAAATTTCAGCTTTTTCTTAACACAAACGGTTTCCTTAATGTAGAGGCGTACCCTATTAAATATAATATTTACAAGAATGTAATTAGAAGCCTTTACATACCTTATACAAGAGAGTAAAACTTAAAAAAACATTAACGTACTGAACTGGACGACAGAAGAAACGGAAAGGAAATGATTTAAGCGTGTTAAGTTCGCATTTGCGCACAAAACCACAAAAATAAATGTTACTAAATATACACAGGAATTCGTAATTATGTAGATTAAAGTGAAAATACCGAAATACATTCCAAAATTTAATTATTGCAAGAAAAAGATAACTTAAATTAAGGTAACGATAGACAAGAATTGGCACGTTACAGAGTGTACGCGAGTGTGCGAGAGTGTGCATGAGTGTGCGTGAGTGTGTGAGTGTGCGTGAGTGTTCTTGAGTGTGCATGAGTGTGAATGAGTGTGAATGAGTGTGCGGGTGTGTGCGTGGATGTGTGTGTGATTATTATTATTATTATTATTTATTTACAACAATTAATTACATATCGTTTACATAAATTGTCTTTTTCTCTCTCTAAAACCTAGACATAGAATCATATAATATAAATAAAATCACATTAAAGATAAAGAAAATTCTAGTAGATTTTGTTTTAGTTCACATAGGACATTGTTCTTACACCAAATATCTACGAATGTTCTTATATCCTGTTTACCTAGGTACCATGCGTATTCCAGTGTTATTCTCTGTCTTAATTTGTTAACGAAAACCTCTATATATTCTTGTTCGTAGTTATTCCGGAGAAACATCGTTAATGTTTTGTATATGGTGCTTTTACCCACTGTGATTAACATATTTGCTAAAAGACATTCGCTTGAGTTTCCAGCTATGCCACAATATATATCCTTGATCGTGCACAGATTCCCGGTTAGCTTAAGCACCATTGCTTTTATATGCTGCCAGAGTTCTTTTGTTTTTTGGCATGTTATTAATATATGCCATGCGGTTCCTGTTTTATTGGGACAATACGGGCATAGGTCTGTGTTTTTCAATCCAGATTTTTTTAAAAAAACCATGTCTGCCAATCTGTCCTTCGCAAACCTCCATGCTATTTCACTGTCTTTACCATATGTCAATTTATTATAAAAAGTAACCCATTTGATCTCTTTATTAGACCATCCGTTTCTTCTTTCGTCGTCGTCGTCGTCACCATACCATTCTACTGTTAGCTTCTGTTGCACTTTTCTTATATTTTTCTTTTCAATAACCTCTTTGTTACTGTTCAGGGTAGTGAATGTCAGTTGTAGCTGGTTCAGTGGTTCATTCCTTTCCAGTTCTGCTTTGTAATTTTCTTCGAAGTATACCTTTATCCTTTGGTAGTGTTTTATCAGATTATTTCGCACAGTGTTGGATTGACAAGTTAATTTTGCAGATAATTCTTGATCTGACATCCACTTATTTGTTTTCATAAAGTGTGACATTTTTTTGAAACCGAGATCCGACCAAGTCTTTACAAACAGCGGTGGTTTCTCTTTCGGAATTAACGTGCACTCTGTGACTGGGATATTTTTAATGTCGTTTAGTCCTCTTGGGAAATTTTTTACACTTATATGTAAGGAATGCATTGCCGATCTAAGGGACTGTACAAATGGTGAAACTCTGCTACCTGCTTGTTCGTGTGTTACTATAAAAACCACTCCCAAAAGCTCCGTATATGTTGGATGATCTAATTATTGTTTTAAGCGTAGTTTTCCACTTATTATGCTTTTTGCTTAACAATAATTCCTTGACGATCAATAAGTGAAACGCTATTAATCTTGTTCGCAATTGAACAAGTCCTATTCCTCCTAGTTTTACCGGTAAACATAAATCCTTTTCCTTACACCAGTGTTTTCCGTCCACATAAACCTCACTAGCATTCCCTGGAGCTCTTTTATATGACTGTCCTTTATTGGCAAAACTTGGAACGTGTGCCATAGTTTTGGAGCAATTGATTTATTGACAATTACTTTTCGTGCTGCCATGGATAGTGAGGTTGTTTCTCTTTCCATCTTGCTAATGAGTTCTTTAACTTTTCCTTTAGTTCCATGAATGCTAAATCCGCGTCCTTTTCTTGGTTTTCAGAGAACTTTATACCGAGAATTTTGGTATGCGTATTGGTCCATTGATATCAAGCGGCATCACTTCTGTTTTTCCACCTCCCTGTCCAGAATCCCACCGTTTTTTCTGTGTTTAGTTGTGAACCTGATTGTTTCGCGAATATTTCGTAATTCATTTCAAGCACTTTAAAATCAATTTCTTTAGAGATGAATACCGAGATATCGTCTGCATACGCGCTGACCACCACTTTTGTATTATCAGTAATGAGTGATACGCCTGCTAATGACTGTCTGCATAATGATAGGAACGGTTCTAATGACACGGAATACAAGAAGCCGGATAAAGGACAACCTTGCCGTATACCTCTTTGTATTGGGATTTCGCTTGTTAACAACGAATTTACTCGTACTTGACAAACTGCATTTTATAGATTGTTTTTACGGCATTGATAAAGTATTCTCCAAAATTCATTTTTTCTAAAACATGAAACAGATAGTCGTGGTTAACTCCGTCAAACGCTGATTTTTGGTCGAGGTTTATGACGGCTAATGGAAGATTGTCTCGATTTGCATAAAAATAGTATCTCTGTGTAAATGCAACGTGTCGTAGATAGTTCGTGCTGGTACACTGTAGCTCTGATCAGTGTCAACAATTTGAAGAAATCCTTGAAGATAAGGCCTTTGCTAATATTTTATAGTCCGTTGTTAAAATCTATACTGGTCTCCAATTATCCAATGCCTTCAAATCACCTTTTTTCGGAATGAGGTTAATTATCGCTTTAGTCATTGATCTGATCATTTTTTCCTGCTCCAAACACTTTGTTGCCACTTCATGGTAAATGTGACTAATTTTTTTCCAAAACGTGATGTAAAACTTTGTAGTTAGTCCATCTATTCCCGGCGTGCCCCTTTTATTGAGAGAAAGCAGAGCGGCTTTGAAGTCTTCTAGTCTCAAGGGGTTATCCAGTAGCACTTTGTGTACTTCTGTCAATTTCTTTTGTTTTTTAAAAAGTATAGAGTCGCGATTTATGTGTTGCACGTCACTCCTATATTTGTTTACGTAAAAGCTCTTTACTAGAGAGGTAATGGTTAAAGGGTTCGATACTATTGCGTTATCTTCGTATAGTTCTGATAATGACTTAAATGTTGAAAATTGATTCCTTGAAAGGGAAGGTTTGTCGGTGTAGATTATGCTGTCTAGCTTGTGTTGCAGTATAATTTTTTCGCTTTTCCTTTTATACCAGTCTTGTGCTTGTCCCAAGACCTGCTTTATGTTGAAGGCATTTGTTTATGCAGGTTAGTGTTTGTGTCTCTGTTTAATGCTCGAATTTGGTTTTGCAAATGATTAAGTTCAAAAAAATCTGTGCTCTTTTTTTGCTTGCAGTAAAGTATAATTATGTATTTTAAGTTTACTTTTAAATTTTCCCACCATACGAGTGTGTTACATTCGGGGTCTTTTTCCCTGATCACATTTTCCAAGTAAATACTTATAGCTTCAATAAAATTTTTATCTTCTAGTAACATATCATTAAATTTCCAGTAAGCCGGTATGCTAAAAATATTTTTCTTAAAAGTGAAGGAGCATACTACTGCCAAATGATCAGAAAACGATAATTTCAAAGAACTGCCTAAAAGGTCTGCAATTAAGTTATTTGAAATATATAATCTATCTAGCCTGGAAGCTGATTGCGAAGTATAAAAAGTAAAACCTTCCTTTTTTTTCAACATGGGCCAAACATCATGTAGTAAAAAATCGTTTATTAGCGCCTGTAACTCTTTACTTAAAGCGCTATTCCGCTCTATTGAAAACTGTCGATCAGTGGTAGGGTTTAATGTGCAGTTAAAGTCTCCTCCAACGACAATCTTGTCATTCCAAGTGTTAAAGCATTGTAAATCTAAGTACAAAGTTTTCATTACTTCCAATGCTGTTACTACGTTGTGAGGCACATATACATTCCATAATGTCCATTTCTGTGCATTTAATGTTATGCTGATTCTTTGCACGTATGATTCATGCACAATTTTGTGCTCGGTTATTTTTAAATTAAGACTTTTTTTTATAGCTATTAGTGTTCCACTGTATTCAGTTAAACACGGGTTTAATAAAAAGTCATGTGTTCTACAGTTCAATTCCCTAGGTAGTTCGGACATATTAGATTCTTGAATTAAAATAATATCCGGTGAGTTAACTTCTAGAAAAACTAAAAATTCGTGCCATTTTGCTTCCGATCTTAAGCTTTTTGCATTGAGTGTTGTAATGTTCACTTTATTATTTTTGTATTTGTCTTCCATTCCTTTTTTTTTTTTTTTTGAAAATAAGTATATATGTATGTGTTTGGGAAAACTGAAAAATTAAAATGTTATACTTTCGATTGATGATGCACGTTCTAGTTGTGATCCGCACAATGACTCAGGTGGAGAAGGCATATTTTTTTCTCTACAGAGATCTCTTCTTATCGAGCTAATTAGTCTTTTGCACCTTTCCTTTATTGACCTTTGGGAGAAAGCTGGTATAGTTTCCTTTATTAAAATTAGCAAGTCATCGATATTGTCTGTGTAATTTCTTGCTATCTCAATTTGATTATTAGCTCCCTTTACTTTGTTAAGAAAGTCGCTGTATGTGATGAAATCTAAAACCTTATTGTTTTCGTTTGCCCACATATGTTCTATTTCATCGTAGGCTTCATTTGTGGGCGTTTCGTCGACTTTCCTTCTCTTATTTTTCGATGCGTTATTGGCCGCTTTCTTGGGTTTTTCATATTGTTTGTCTGAGATATCTTCCTGTACTTCTCCTGTTTGAAGTTCGTTGGTGGCATCTATTATAGTATTCTTTATATTAGTATCCTCTTGTATTTCTGAATCAATTGTACAAGTAGAATCAGTTACTGTTTTGGTTAGTGTGCGAGGCCTTTTATTAGAATCTTTAGTGGCAATTGAGTAGGATTGTTCACATTCCTGATTGGGGCATTTTGACGCTATATGTCCGTAATTGTTGCATCGGAAGCACCTAATTTTCTCATCAGACAAAAAAATTCTGTATTCTTCCGATTCGAAGTCAATTACTATTGAATTCGGAATTCCCGCTGAGTGTTTCTCTTCATTTACAATAAACACTTGCCTTCTGAAACTATAAACATGATGATATTCATCAACGTCGATTCCGGCACCAATAAATGATATTGGTGAAACTAAATGTAAATTAGCTCGCTTTAATTCTTCTTCAATAACATAATGTGGTATGCACGGTGACACGTTTGATAAAATAATACGCTTTGCTGGTAAAATAAGTTTCCTTGCTGGAATAAACACATCATTTATATTTATTCCACCTTCATTTTCAACAAATCGGTGCACAATTTCTTTAGACGACAGATATACACACATTCTACTGTTGCTCATTCTAGATGCAAATAATATATCTTTTGGCTCAATAATTTTGCCTGTAGCTAAAACGTAATCTTTTACTTTAAAGCCTTCTATTGCTGGGTAAATAATTGCTTGCTCCTTTTTAGGAAAAGATGATCTCGCAACAACATTAGAAAACGATCGTGTGGACTGGATTACAGGTTGCTTTTCTGTAGGTACCGTATTTATTAATTGTTCCTGATCACCCCTGTAGTCAGAAGTAACGCAGGAGAATGCGGGGTTGGCCATATTACGCCAGTATAATTTTAAAATTATATATAATCCATGTATAGTGATATAAGAATATATAACATAATTTATAAAGGAGTCGAGAAAGGTGAAATATGATAATGATAATGATAGATAATGGTATGTACAATGAAATCTATGTTTATACACTTGAAAAATGTTATTTACCTATTTAATTTTTAAAACACTTCAAAAATGTTTCTTACTCAACGTCCTATCGCTTTATCTGACGAACACAGTAATATTATTATTTAAATGTCGTGTGTGTGTGTGTGTGTGTGTGTGTGTGTGTGTGTGTGTGTGTGCGTGCGTGCGTGCGTGCGTGCGTGGTGCGTGTGCTGTGTGCGTCTGCGTGTGCTGTGTGTGTGTGTGTGTGTGTGTGTGTGTGTGTGTGTGTGTGTGTGTGTGTGTGTGTGTGTGTGTGTGTGTGTGTGTGTGTGTGTGTGTGTGTGTGTGTGTGTGTGTGTGTGTGTGTGTGTGTGTGTGTGTGTGTGTGTGTGTGTGTGTGTGTGTGTGTGTGTGTGTGTGTGGTGTGTCGTGCGTGCGTGCGTGCGCGCGTGCGTGCGTGCGTGTGTGTGAGTGTGTGTGAGTGTGGTGTGTGGTGTGTGTGTGTGTGTGTGTGTGTGTGTGTGTGTGTGTGCGTGTATGCGTGTGCGTGAGTGTGTGCGTGAATGTTCGTGAGTGTGCGTGTGCGTGTGCGTGTGCGTTTTGCATGTGCGTGTGCGTGTGTGTGTGTATGCGTGTGTGAGATTGAGAAGAACTAGAATTCGACGCCTGATCGTTTTCAGTTTGTGCGGCTATTTAAGCGAATGCTGTGGTAGTAACTTCCCACTCAGAACCCTAACTCCGTTCCTTCCGATCCTATCCTAACGGCACCTATCCTAATCCCTCTATACACACATTCTTAATGTATATATGTTTGGAACCCACTATTGTGGCTGAAGGAGCTTGGAAAGCTCAAGCAGCCCGCCCTCCCCCCTGGCGAGAGAATGAACACGTCGCCTCCTTCTTCTTCTTAGGCCAAAATTACATTCATTCCTGAATTCAGAAATGTGATTAGCCGTTCTTTCACAGAATAATATGATTCAATACGTCAGGAAGCAAGAAAGCTACATCAAATTATACCGGAAAAAGATGCGACAAAATTAATACCACAAACAATGGGGCTTATGTAATAATTTTATGCTCTTACTAATACGTCATTAAATGTAATGCTCTATTACCATGTTTACACGTAAAGAAAATCAAAACGCAATCAGAAGTAAACAGAAGTTGAATATTATTACTTTGTGTTCTAAAATATCACTAAAAAGAAATTAGATCGGTGTTAGTCAATTACTCCGCAATTAATTTATACATGACAAACTTTTATTTATTTTAAACACGGAGGGATTAAAAAACGCAAGTAA
>JARFJB010001294.1:0-32617 GCA_036346205.1 Vesta saturnalis
GTTAAATCTAACAAAGAGATATCTTTATCAATAATTGGAAGTGTTATTAACAATGAAAAGCACAATGAGAACGTTCTTTGTAATTTTTAATTTTAATTTAATTTCAACTACTTATGTTAAATTATAGTGCTGTGGTAATTTAACATATAATTGGTAAAGCATTTGCTTCAAGGTCTAGGAAAACAAGCAAAAACCTAGACATACCAAAAGTAAAATTAAAATCAAAATTAAGGCGTATCATTATTTTTTTTTAATTATAAGATGCCAAAACCTATTTAAACGGAGATTTTCTTCTTGTCTATTAAAATTATTCGGGTGTTTATATATTTCAATAGCTTCACGGCAAACGAACATAATAATGGTTTGTCTTGACAATATTTCATATTGTCAAATTGAATGTCATGATTTAGATTATTCAGGGCATGGTCAGCCACAGCAGACCTCTCTTGACCCAATCTACAAAATCTCATATGTTCTTTGCGTCTTGTATCAAAGCTACGTTTTGTGGTCCCGATGTATACTTTTCCACATGAACAAGATAACTTATACACTCCGGAAGATGATAAAGGGTTTGACACATCTTTAGGTGATCTTAAATGTTCTTTAATTTTTCTTGTAGGTTTAAAAATAGTCCTAATGCCATATTTGATTAGGATTTTTCAATTCTATTTGTAACATTAGCTATAAAAGGAAGAAAAGCAGTACCAACATTAAGAACTGGTTTTTCTTTAAGGTTACGCCTAGAAGGTGTAATAACATTATTAATATCTGTAAGTGAATATCCATTATCTTGTAAGGATTTTCTTAAATATTTATATTCATCATTCAAAAATTCAGGGTCACAAATTCGTTTTGCTCGATCTACTAAAGATTTAATTACACTAATTTTTTGACGTGGATGGTGGTTGGATAATTTATGAAGGTATCTATCAGTGTGTGTCGGCTTTCTGTAAACCTTAAAAGATAGTGAATTATTATTTTTAGATATTAATATGTCAAGAAATGGTAAACTTCCATTAGTTTCTTTTTCCATGGTAAACTGAATACTAGGATGTATACCATGTCTCCAAATAACAAATGTGTCATCTACATATCTATACCAAACTGAAGGTTTTTAGGTGTATTTTGTAACGTTAATGTTTCAAATTTTTCCATATAAAAATTAGCTATAACAGGACTAAGGGGACTACCCATTGCTACACCTTCAATCTGTTCATAAAATTTACTATTCCACTGAAAATAAGTTGTAGTAAGACAGTGCTGAAAAAGAATGGTTATGTCCTTTGGAAAAAGATGATCAATGTATTCAATAGTTTCTTTTAGAGGTACTTTTGTAAGAAGTGAAACAACGTCAAAACTAACCATTATATCACCCTCTTCAATTTTGAAATTATGCATTTTTTCAACAGTCGGCAGAATTTTTAATGTAATGGGGTGTTTTTCCTATATGAGGTTGTAATAACAATGTAAGATGTTTTGCAAGGTTATATGTAGGAGAACCAATTGCAGTAACAATAGGCCTTAAAGGGATATTAGGTTTATGAATTTTTGGTAAACCATGTAGTTTTGGTGAAATAGTTTCAGAGTTAGATAGTTTTTTTTTAGTTAAAGTTAGTAAGTAGGTCAACTATTGACCTTATAAATTAGAAAATTTTGTTTTCATAATATTTTTCTTTATTATCTAAACTTGTTTGTTAAGTAAAACTGTTCTATAATCGGTTGAACATAATTACAAGGCAAAAAACTTGTTTTATAGTAATTGCACACAAGTTGTATTCCAAAATGTTAAAAATAAAAATGTATTAAATTTAAAAAGTAGAAAGGGATACGAGACGATCATTATCAGAGACTTTTCTTACCGTAAACGTTAAATTTTGGTTGGTAAGAAAAACGTTGTACTCTTTCTCATTGAATGGCATATATGTCTCATCCTCATGTAATGATTTCAGTTTCCGTTGAATCATTATCTCACTTTATGGTATTGTGTAGGTAAATTCTATACACATAATGTTCCTTTGATATGACTATTTGTATTTAAATGAATTTGACCAGGATAATTCTTGTAGCAAAATGACTATTTGTACAGAACTACGTAGATTTGTTAAAAGGAAAATCCGTCTAGGTTACCCAAATTAATTACTTAAATTAATAATTTTTTTAATTATTACAGAATCGCATTAAAATATCTATTTTAGTTAGTTATTGACCATTTTAGGCGGAAAATATATATTTAAAAGGTATGGTTATGATAATATCAAGGTCAACTAATTTAAGTCAAGTAAAGATTAATGTCAAACCAAGGTCAAGTTCGACCAATCCCAGACATATGTCCAAAACTAGATTTTGTTTATGATCCATATAAGGACTCGTTTAAAAGAAGGTTCGTTCTCAGCTACACTAAAGAGTTGGTTTATTTCTTAGCTAAGTTCGCTTCTCAGCTAATTGGGTTGTTATTTAAGAGTGTCTCCGCTAAAGGTTTTTATACAGACCAAGAATATGTTTTCAGCAAAATCTTATTGCTAAGTGACCTTAAAGTCAGGTTCTTTTCACTTAGGGTTTTTTCCGGCTACATGGTTTCGTACCTTGTTAATGAATGTAATGTCTAGTATGAGTTTATAATTGGTCAGTTTTGCTCAATCGATTAATAAATGTCAAACTATTTGAATAACTAAGAAAATAGTCGTTTTATACTAAAATTGGTTAAAAATTTTTAAATAAACTCTAAAAGGAATAATAAAATAAACAACTAAAATATTGAATAAATACATAAATTGAAAATAATTTATTCTAGTGATTGATTTAGTCCTAAACTGTGGTTAAACATTTGTTGGAACGTATATGGATTTAATTTCAAAAGAGTTAATTAAAACTGTTTAGTAAGTGAAATTATTATAAATTAGTTAAATAATTAACACTCTAAAATAATTACATTATGATCTGAGTCAAATTAAATTATTACATGTGAGTGGAGTTTATTTATTTCAATTCAATGAGTTGAACTAGGATTTAGAATTATTAGTTGATAATTATTATTAAATTTATAAATAACAACTTAAAAACATGTGTTTGTACAGGTCAGTTGATTTACTGTACAGGTTTGTTTATGTTAACCGTAATTAATGCCTTGTGGTTATAAATTTTATATATATATATTATATTTATTATTATAATATATTTTTATATATTTTGTTGTTTTTTTTTTTTTTTTTTTCTTTTTTTTTTTTTTTTTTTTTTTTTTTTTTTTTTTTTTTTCGTGCGTGTGCGTGCGTGCGTGTGCTTTTTTTTTTTTTTTTTTTTTTTTTTTTTTTTTTTTTTTTTTTTTTTGTGTGTTGTTGTGTTTAAAGTATAGTTGAACTGCTCGTATACATTTTATGATTAAAGGTTACCAATAAGTAGTTAACTAGTAAGATTTAAGATAGACGCGGTTATTTTACTGTTCGGTTTCTCCAGGAAGATCTTTAATGCATCTATCCGGTTTCTTCCAGTACCGGCATGATCTTGAGCGAGTCTTGGCTACTCGGCTTTAACTGTGGTTTAAGAAATGCCACAGGATTGCTCTGCCCTATGAAAAGCGTTTCTTTGATGATCTATGAAATCGCCGCTTTGCAGTCGGCCACTGTAAATATTTTCCTTGTAAAGGTTTTCTTCCAATAGTTAAACGACGCAGCCATTATTCCAAGATTTCAGCTTGAAATACGGTCGTTTTATGTTTGGACGACTTATCCTCTCAAGATTTTAATTTGTCTCAACGCCTTAGCCTTAATTGCAAGCTGCAAAGACGGTAAGTTCATCAGAGTCTCCATTGCTGAAGTTGGGGTCATTCTTATCGCTTCTGTTATTCTACAGCAAGCTAGTCGCTGAACTTTGCTAAGTACCAGAATGTTACACTGAGTGTGCATCTTGTGCCACCACACCAGAGAGACATACGTTCTAATCGGTTTGATCATCATTGTACCCAGTGTATCATTCTTGGAGATATCCCCACTTGTTTCCGAACGTTCTTCTACAAGCTCATAAGAACTTAGTAACCTTGTTCGCTATGTTCTCTAAGTGCGACTTGAAAGTTAATCCTCAGTCTAATATGCACCCAAGTATTTAACTTCCTCGATTACCTAAAGATTTGTGCCATACATTACTATATTATTTAGCTTTGCATGCCTCTTTCTCCGTGCAAGGAGAAGAATGTTCGTTGCTGCCGGGTTAACGACAATTCCTCTCGATACCACTGTTCTAGTAGCTATGCCTATTCTGGCAAAAGTGTTGTCATATCTCAAGGTCATGCAGCGTTACCAGTTTCAAGGTCAATAATGGAGTCAGACTATTTCTAAGAATAGCTGGTTCATGTAATCACTGAAAGGTTAACGTCTTAGATAAAAATTATAGTGACAGCAGCATCATTAAAAATAGCTAATGCTGTTATCATTAAAAATAAAGAATAGTCGGTGACCAAGCATGTGTGGTTTGAATCTTGCAAATATCACAAAGAAATAACCACATATGTGAGGTTCGTATCTGTGCTAGAAACACACCTTGTTCGCGTCCTCGCTAAAGAGTGGTTGTATCATAGCTAAAAATAGTCGGTTCGCGTCTTAGCTAAAAATTATGGTAACAGCGTTATCACTAAAAATAGCGCGTAACCAGATTCGTGTGGTAACCAAATAGATTGTCCATATCTGCACTAATGTAAGATAAAGGGGAGTTTAGACTAACAATATAAGAAAATAATGTAATGTATAGTGAGTGTTGTGTAAAACATGTAGATGGTATGCGCTCATGAGCAATGGATCAAAGCAACCGACCTGAGAACAGCGGTGGAACGCTTGAAGCAAGAACTTTCGGCATTAGTATTCGTTGCCCAACATGAGGCGGTTTACGAGCGAGGTGATTATAGTGAAGAGAATTGTAACATCCTAGCGAAAAATTATGAAACAGTAGTAACGATGAGTGAAAAGTTTTTAAATTTAAAGAAAATATGTGAAAACTGTTTTGTAGAAGAACTAAAAGCTGCGCAATTGCATCAGTTTTGCAACGATATAAAAAAAATGGATAGCATCTCCTGATGGTAGCAGTTCTTCATCATCAGATGCAGATTAGCCTAGCCTACTGTAGCAATTCTCAAAGCACACTCTCCCCATTACCATCAAAACCGTGATACAGTAACATAGACCAGGATAGTTCCGGCGTCAACAATAATGCAACAGTGTTCTCGAATCAGTAAAGATGCATTGAACAGCAGCGTTTCGCAAATAAGAGTTGGAGGTGGGTGCAAAATATAAAGTGATTGATATGAATACTATCGACACGTAGTATGAGAAACATATTATAATTGAAACTGAGAACTTTAAGTATATTCCTTATGCTTATGAATCCTTCAAAAGAAGATCGCATTGGCGTTTAATCAATATCTGGCTGAGGAAGACGTACCAGGCGGAACTGTAGGAAAGACTAATTTAACATTTCTGTAAAAAAGATAATAATGTATATGCATGTATAACTATTTAGAAATAAACTGTATATTTGTTATTGCAAAAATCATAATGAAGAGGGTTGCTATTAATGAGACTAAAATGTAGTTAATATGGGTGGTTTGCTTATCGTAAGGCAAAAGCGGACAGCGGAAAGTTTGCTGGATAGATTACGTTTTCGTAGTAAAATCTACAGTTTACAGTACACCTTATTTTAGAAAAATTGTTATTTATTCTTGTGAACTGTTGTCATATTGTTTGTCCTAGTTTGTAAATTTATAATTTTCTTATTTTAAATAATAGTCATTAAAACTTCAAGTTTATTAGAATTTGTGAAAGGTATACCGTATTCTTTAAATAAATATCACCTAGTGTTTGTAATATGTAAAATGAAATTTAAATAAAGATGCACAACGGAATTGTACAGGGTCAACTAAGAATGCGAGGTACTGTATCTGGGAAATTATCCATCGTAGAGGCTCGCGCAAAGAAAAATTACTAAAACGGCCAATACAAAAAAATAAAGTGGTGGGGGGAATTTAAAGGTTTCCTTAAATCACCCTACGTATCTTCGAAACGGCTAATCCGATTTTAACAAACTTGGGCGCGTTGAAAAGAGCTTTTCTTGGTCTACAAATGTTAAAAGTTTTGTTAGTTTCACATGTCGTCGCTGGAGGGCTTTGTTCGACATTCCGACAGAAACGGTTAATGTTCGCAAAAAAATTAAATGCATTGGTATGACTTTTTTTCATGAACAAGCAGCTAATTGATGCCTAAACAAGCTCGCAAAAACCACATTTCGATATCTTGTTCCTAACCTAAAAACTAAATCAAAGAAAACTTTATACGAAATTCCCTTAAATTTTTTTTTTAACTACATTTTTCTGGAATTGCTTCTATGATGTAAGTTGTGGCCTTAAAAAGGGCCGATTTAAAGGAGGAAGGTTTTTAATGTCCCCGTAAATGCTCGAAATGCTGACCATCATTCTGTGCATTGCTGAGTCCTCTTATGGGTTAAAAAAACCTGTACACAGGTTGACTCAGTTCCAAAAACCGATATTCAATTTCTGTATTTTGAGCGCCACCAGCTTTAAAGGAAGAAGCAAAGAAAAATGGAAATTATTGTTTCCGAAGAGAGGCCATGTAAAGCTGAAACCAGGGAGAAGCACACAGAAATTTTTAATTTTATAACAGAAAGAGAGTTTTTTTTTAATTTCTATTATAACTAGTTAGCCGTAAACAAATAAAAGTGTGACAAAGCAAAATTTAAAAATTCAAAAAACATCGGTTATTAAGACAAAATTTTTGTAAAATTAATCACGGCTAACTTGTTATAATATAAATTTAAAAAAAAATCTCTTTCAGTTATTAAATTGAAAATATCTCAGACATTAACAATTTTACTATAGGGAGTGCTTAATAAAAATGAACGAACATAAAGCGTATTTTCACTTTTTAAAATAAAATACAGGATGATTCATTTGAAAAAATTGATAAAATCATAAGTTCGAGTTTTGGCTCGCGCTATATTCAATTGGTGCAATAATAAAGAAATAGCACTTTCACTGTACCAATGTCAAAAAGTTATGCCTGGAAAAAAATATTGTTAGGTTGTTCTGTCTAGGGTATACGTTGAAATGAGAATGATTTTCGAGTGCAATTGACCATAACTTTTGAAATACCCTGTGTAATGTAATGAAACTCTATATTGGAAGTATGGGTGAGATGGGCTTAATCTAAATTTAACATAATATATAGGGTGTCCCTGTTAAAAAAAAGTATGTTTGGTTCACCCTGGTAATAGCTAACACCCTGTAAGTACGAAAATAATTTTATAATGTGAGTTTTGAAGTTGCCTATAATTTTTTTAAATAACTTTTTTGATGTCTCGTTTAATAACGGATATATCGTACTTCGACTCACTACGCCCTGTATATATATATATATATATATATATATATATATATATATATATATATATATATATATATATATATATATATATAATAACTTTATTTATCTTGGTGAGGTTCAGCTAGTAGCTGTTTATCCCAATCAGTCGAAAAAGGAGTACAATATAAAACAAATTAATAAAATAAAGAGCGTGGAATTGAAATTGAAGCTATGTTTTTCTTTTTTTTAGTATATTATTTTTAATGAGATAAATTAGAATAAAAAATGTTTACCTTTTGCTTAAAAAAGGCAGCGCTGAGATTTTTATAGTTGTTTGGTATCGTATTATTTAAAAAAGGTGACATGTACGAGAAAAATCCTTTAAATGAGGTAGTCTTATGTCCAGGTTATTTGTAAATTGTTTTTAGATCGCGTGTCCATAAATTGAAGGTCTTTACGGAACAAAATTTTATCATACAGTTATGATAGATTTTTAGTATGTAACACTTTATGAATAAAACACGTGTAATAAATATTCCTTCCAATATGCATCCGATTCGTATTTAATTTCCTTAAATGAGATGAAATATGTTCACGACTATTCAAATTAAAAATAAATCTGACGAATGAATTTTGGTCTTTTTCAATTTTATATTAAGTAGCCCGTATGCTACATCACCATAGTCAAGAATGGACGAAATTAACGACTCAACAAGTAACACTTTTGTTTTAATAGGCAATACATTTTTAAATCTATACAGGTACCGTGGACGACCATAACAGACTTGGATTCTTTTATTTACATGAGCCGTAAAATTCTTTGATCTACGATTATGCATAAGTTTCTGTTTTCTGATTTAAATATGATATTATCACTACCCATTTTGATTTAACTACAGAGATTATATACTTTCTCAACTTTTTTCCCTGGGCCAATAACCATTCCAGTGGTTTTTTCCACGTTACGAGTAAGAGAATTTTGATTCGACCAGTTTATAACATTTTGAAGATCTAGGTTAATTTTATATATTGCAGTTTCAATATCACAAGTTCTAAAAGAATAATAAATTTGGCTGTCACGGGCATACATATGGTAGCTACAGTAGCGAAGACTTTGCACAAAATCAAAAACACAGAATAAACAGAAGAGGACCAAGTATTGATCCTTACGGCACCCCCTGCCTTAACGTAAGAGAAGTAGACAATGCTATCCCAGTACTCTGTTGTGTAAGTACCTGTTGTCCTCGTGAGGATAGATAGCTTTGGATATATACTTACTCTTAAAGAAAATAAAACAATTTATGTTTGGAAATAAATAAAATGCACACATTTTACTTTGCTGATTATCGCAGTAACAGTCCTGCAAATTTCATCGTTAATTTATGTTATATACCAATCACCTGTATTAATAAAATCAGATTACAACACGTGTAGGACTACCAGACGACATTCAATTCAATCACCACAAGGCCTACAAACCGTATTACGTTCCGCGACAGTGTATCCAAGAGAGTAGAGCACCGATGTGCACAATAAAGTTAATATATTATGCTTACCTCAACTCATTTATACCAATACTGATCATATTGTTACATTCAATTACTCGATTAATCTATTTCATTTATTTATATATTAATATTAATAGTGCAATAAATGAAAGGTAATTAAACCTCAACTCTAAGCAATTTTGGGCCGAATCATTGAAGATTACTTGTGGACGTGCCGTTATAAGCAACACTTATGATGATCCTAATGCAGTATATATGAACTAACACGAGTCAGAACAATAATTTATTAATACAGTATTACATAAAATTGGAATTATATGGTAATTTTATTGTAAACAAACATTAAACACGTATTGATAAGAGAAATCAAAGAATAAATAATATACATTCCTATTATTAATGCTACTATTACGTCATAACTTGTAGCTTGGTAATCTGACATATCTCTTGCGGCCAAATCTAGAAAGGTAACATTTTTGTGTCGTAAAACATATTCAACCCAAAATACTGCTCTCTTCAACGGTGAATTTAATTGATCCCTATATCTTTTGGACAATTGCTTTATATTGTGACTATACCTAAACCATACAAAATGCATATTTACCGTGAACTTATGGGCATCTTTGACTTACGTAGGATTATTTATAATCTCAGTAATTGCTGAATACATACTATCTGTTGTTATATTATGGTAACTTAGAATAATGGCCATATTTCTGTTTACCAATGTTTCTGCATTTGCGTGTTGATCTACAAAGAAAGGGATTGCTAGTACAGGTACACCGTGATACATGGCTTCTTGGGTACCAAGTCCTCCTCCATGGCTTATAAACAATCTTGTCTTAGGATGGCCTATAGCACTACCTTGTTAAAACTAGTAGATATTTACAAATAAAGCTTATACCTAAGATATCGTTTTGAGGTAACCAATTTCTAATAATAACGTTTTTGGAAGATTCTCTAACTCGCTTTCATACTTCCATATGATAGTTTGAGGAAGTTTAGAGAATGCTTGTAATATTGCATCTCTTTTCGTGGCACTCAATTGATCCGATCTTAAAAAACTACCTAAAGTGAATATTATTACTCCATTTTTAGCATTTCTTATAGTCTGTTCTAAATCCTACAATCAGTTTATTTCAATAAAAGCAAAATGAGTATTGGCTTACATTTGGTAGTGGCTTTACAGGGCGCACGTGCAATCCACCCGCTGGAATAATGTTAGGGGGTAAACTTAAAGGAAGGCACAATATTGGGTCATAATTGCTAATTAGTAAGTTGATGTTTCGTTCCACTTCTTCAAAGGGTTTAATATTTTTTCCAAAATATTTTTGTGCCAATTTTGTTTCTGCAGGTAAAGCAATATATTTCCTGTACAATATCTCTACATGTATTAAAAGAAAATTAATCACTCTTTCTTGAAAATTCATTTTATCGGTGTATTTTGTACTATAGTATGGAAAATAAGCTGTTTGCAACGAATTTCCAAAGAGGTGCGATAGAACTGGAGGAAGAAGGAAAGGTGTAACTCCAACAACAGGTGGATTATTAAACTTTTCAATTAACGGATAAAAGACATATTGAGCGGTAACATCAATTATGATTAAATCAAATTTAAAATCTTTTGGATAGTCCATTAAAGTTTTAAGACCGTTCGTAGTTAAATCGTGTTCGCCATTATGCATAGAGTAATCGTACATTTCTTTAATACCAAATAGTGGATTCACTGCGGAGAGTGAATCCATGCTATAAAGTTCGTTCAGCTTCTCGTACAAACCTGAAATTATAAACAAAAGATTATAGAAGTTTGGATTTAGATAAAAATACCCTCGAGTAAAATTACATGAAGGTTCGCTTTCGGTTTTTCTTTATCATGAGTAACCATGGTTATGTTATAACCTTCTTTCACAAGCTCTAATGCTAAAGCTCTATTCCATATATGATGACTATGAGAAGGAACATGTTCTATATATAAAATGTTAGCGCCTAAAACAGGACTAATTAACACAAACAATATCAGAAGCATTTTGCGTTGCTAAATAAATTTAGTTACTGGTTTTTGAAGGTTTGAATATGCTTAAGTAGTGTTCATGTAGTACTAGAGTTGATAAGGCCACTTAAATTTAATCATTCGTTATTAATAGTAGATCAAAGTGTCACCTGAATGCAATTTACACCCATGATACGTAGCTAATCACATATTTGTTTGAGTGCAGATATTGGTATTAAATTTTACATTCCATGTACAATATAGTTTGGTATTTTCCATAACAATAGACGTTGAAAACTTAAGGTTTAATCCATTCAAGCTTACTGTAAAGGATAATTAATTTTTTTGGCGTACGGAACAAAAACTAAAATTCTGTTACCGAAATAAAATCATTTCTTAATTAATTCCGCTGATAATTGAATGATTTGGTCCAGATTTTGAAGATCTTAGTATTTACATAAGACCATGTTTCCCGATACAGTTTACAATTCGTACCGCAATGATAATCAAGTCAAGGCTATAGGACTGGACTGACTGCTGATGCCAACGGGTACGAACTATGTCATCGAATCAACTTATTTCTTCGGAGAGCATTCGTACTTCATTTAACGTTCTCCCGTTTACACTGCTGACCACCTTTCCAAAGGCCATGCTCTCCGCCAGTTATGCACCACCGCTAACCACATATGCAGCCCGCCAAACATTTTACCGCCTACATTACCAAATTATCGCCGCTGCACAAGATGGTCGTGCAGAGCTAGAACATCTTCAACAGACACCGATCTCGTGAAGTTCATCGAGAGGGTGGAGGTGCTAAGCAAAAACTTATCTATACCTCTCGATAGTTTATCACCAGTCTTGTTGGACTTATTTACCCGGACCACCATCGTAATAATAAACACCAATAGCAAACTTTGGACGCGTTTTGCAAAACCGAATGTTTCAACGTACGACTCGATCCGATTAATGACTGTGAGATCATTTAGACGCAGTGGGTATGTGCAGCCTAATGCTGTGTGTAGGTCGTATATTGGAAAGTATGTGAACGTGAGTTTGCACGAGAATTTCCTTATGTGAACATAATGTACGTTGGTATACATGTGTAAACGTGGTATAACAATTTATGACAATATTGAGGAAATGCTACTGTATTTTAAGGAATGTGAATTTAAAATCGCTGTAAAGGTGTAGCGTATGCATCTATAATATGATGAGATTGTATTAAAGTGTAGAAGACGAATATGTGTCTATATTTTTATTTGTATAAATGACAGAATAGTGCATAATGAAAAATTTTATGTATGCTCAAGCACAAATGGTAATGAATTTACTAAATTTTACGGAAGGAAAGTTTTCGCACATGTAGCACTTTCATTAAAAATTGAATCCAGATCTAAATGTTATGTGGAGTAAATAATTTTAAGACGGTTGATAGATTGGTTTCAAGCGATTCATTGGTGCGTTTTCCGCTTTGCTGTGTGACACAGACACGCGTTAGAAACTTCTCTGGGATAGGCTGTTTTATTTTAGTGGAATAAATATGATGACGTTTTGCAGCGTGGACGCCTCAAGGTATATCAGGAAGAGTAATAGTGTAGAACACGGAGACAATAGGGCTCACAGTTATACTTAAGAGGGCGGTCGCACGCGAGTATTTTTGTAACGATCTATGCTGAGTAATTGTTTGTAAATAATTAGTACCGCAATAAATGTATATATTACTTTACTGCAATAACCCATTTGAAGGATGAAGTATAATTAAACGTTTACCAATGAAGCAATTAACGTGAAATGGAAATTGCTATTAAGTTTTTCCAAAAATTTAAGAAGCGTTTAAACAGATTTGTAATAAACTGCATTAAAAGGAAGCATTGTGTGTTAAACCGGTGCGATAGAAAAGAAACTAAAAAAAATCCTTTGTGTAACTAAATAAAGGTGCGTTAAAATTTATTAATTAAATTAAATTAATATTAATATTACCGAGGTAAATATACATATGATTATTAATCAACCGTTTACAGACAATTAAGGATTTAACAATCCAATGTAATTAAACTGTTCTGTGACAAACATTGTTTTAGAAGGGCATTTAGTAAATCAAATCGATCAATTGTACATGTTTAACCTGCCGTCGGGTGCTGCTAATCTGGTTGATACATTCATGATATTTATTTTAAGCATCGGAAAATTACAAACGACCCCGACTCCTGCTTCTTAGTAACTTCGTATTTTGCATTCCTGTAGGTGATGATAACGTTGAGTACTGAATTAGCGATTTTAGTGTTAAGATATAAAACATTTGATCATTCTGATACACTGTGCCCGTGCCCGTAGTGAACACAATTTGTGGTTATTTTCTTTGTTCTATTGTCTTTTCTTGGTAAGTACTAATATAATATTTATACACAGAGTAAAAAAATAAATAATGTTTTTTTCAAGTTTTTTGGTATACAGGATGATAGATTAGTATGACTAATACTAGATTATAATAGAAGATATCAAACAAGATTTTGACAAAAATTGTAGGTAGCTTTAGGTTTCAAATTTTAAAATTAGTTACGAATATACAGGGTGTTCCAAAAGATTAATTTCATTACTTCGTCATGTCTGTGGTCTAAAGTAATTAGTTACAGGGTGTTAAAAATAAACATTTTTCAATTTTATGAAAGTTTTGTAGCAAAACTATTGATTTATTGGTTAACAAATGCAGGGTAGTAAAAAATGATTAACACTTTGAATTAGAATAGAGACGTCTAAGCCGTTTTAATCATAGTAAGGACAAAAAAAATTTATAAAAATTAAAAAATGTCTATTTACAGCACTCGGCAACTCTGTAATTGTTTACCTTAGACACAAAGTGTGATCAATCAATTTTGATATCGTGTTATAAAACACCCTGTATACTTAAAATGTGAAGTCATAAATAATTCTGTAAATATTTCTTTTGGTATCTTCTGTTATAGCAGACGTACTAAGCTGTATGTGCATTATCAATCACTCTGTATCTTGTAAATATAATTTATACACTGGGTCCCACTGCGCAATTTTTTTTCTTTTAAAGGTCGCCATAGTATACGATAATCATGACAGAATCTAGTAAGAAATATAAATTAGAGGATCTCCAATATATTAAAGGACTACAGAGAATAATGTTTGAAGAAGATGTACATTTATGGACTATATAATTGTATTGTATTGTATAATTAAAATATTATACAATAAAAAAAATTAAATCAGATATTATTATAAGTTTTTGTTATGAACGAATAAGTTCAAAGGTAATATTCATCCCCTCCGACGTTGTTTCAAAAACGATAGGGGTTTTTCTGCGTCAGAGTCCCCTCCAGTCTAACAGCCAGTCTCTGCATTAGAATTACCGCTAGAAGCCGTTCCCGCCTTCCGATGTTAACCGCAAGACGCGCTGAATTTTTTTTTCTTTTATACACTTGAGTACATTTCACATTAACAATTTATATTGGTGATTAATTTTTACTAAATTTGCATTTCACCTATCCTTTATATTTTCTTCGAAACACAATTTCTTACGTATTATCTATCAACACTAAAATTAAAATTAGGGGTAATTTATTAGCTATTTTATGTTAAGAATTTTTTCCTATTATTTTGATAATTTTATATTAATTCTTTAATTTTTTTATTAATTCATCGAGGTTCTTTTTCTCTCCCTTCTACACTTTATTTTCTTTATTTGATTTACCAGCGCTATTTTTCTTACTGTAATAAAATTACCATTTATGAATAATTACTAAGGAACCTTTTATTTCTTTGCATCTTTAAACCTTAACCTAAAATATTTCGGATTTTTCGTTGACTTTAACTTTTTTATTCATTATTCAAAAATTATTTTATTAAAACGTTTTCTCTCTTTTTTTTTTTTTTTTTAACTTTCGAATTTTGGGCATTACTGTTTACCTTTATAAATTACTTAAAGCCTTTATTACATTGCATTTTAAACTTTAACGGTAAAATGTTTCGGGTTCTGGGTTTAAAATAATTTATTGATTCTGTTTTTGATAATTACCGCTAATAATCATTTTTACATTTATTGGTTGTTAAATTTTAAAATGTTTCATAACAATGTATGATAAAAATTTGACAATAAGTAATTATATTTATTTATATATATATATATATATATATATATATATATATATATATATATATAAAGGTTTCAAAAGGTAATCCATTTTCTTTCAATCCAATAATAATTTTAAACTTCTTTTAGTAGATGGACTCTTCATTAAATCCACTAGCTAAAACCAAGACGTAAAACTTCTTGAAGCTCGACTTACATCATGAGGTAAAATAAATGTTACATTTACCGTTTCAACTAAATGTTCATGCATCGTTCTTTGTACTTAACACACTGAACGAATGGTGAATCTTGGAATAGCAGGTGAGGTTATTTACTCATCGGACAAAGTCAAACTATTCTATTATATACTTTTATAACAATACAAAAGTGGGTCGATAGACGTTTAAATCAACAATAACGCCTTTTTCGTATACAATGTATTGCTACAACCTAAAAGTGTTTTAATAAACGATACCTCCACAGTTGCAGTAAATAATTACCTTATTAAAATTTTCATTGTTTATTCTTTTGAACTGAGATAAAGGTTATAGTGTTATTGCATTGAATATCCCACACGATTTAAGAATTACTGCAATGTCTGTGATTCTTTGTATTAAAAAGCGATCATAACGTTAATAGTTTTTGGGTTTGTTAAAATAGCATGTCTGCTTACTTTTCCATGATTTCTAGAACAACACCCCAAACACGTATATTAAGGTTGTAATCCATTTCCTTTAGTTATTATCATATACCGGTTGTCCTTGTATTTTTGTCATTTTACTACGGTATTTATTTAACAGTTACTAGCGGGAATACATAATAATTTTAATTTACTCTGTTAGATTTAAGTATGTATTTTGAAACACTTTACATAACTATATTACTATCGATTATTTATAAGGGGTTTGCGTAAATTAAATTTTTCGTTTCTGAAACAACGGTAAGTCAGTCAGTAAAAAAGAGTTTAAGTCAAAGCATAACCAGGTAGGTTGAATTTCTCCTTTTCAGGTTAACCCTTGAAAGTACTTTCAAACAAACTAGGGAAGGCAGATAAAATCATAATTTTCTCTTATTAAAGCTTCTGGCGCTCCAAAACTCCCACGCTATCCAGGTGCTCAACGGTCATTTGACCGCTTGACTGAGTTACTAGCCGAGTTCACTCATTCATTTATGTTTATGTTACGTGGTAGCTTAGACACGTGACCTTGAGAAAAACATGTGGGCAAGCATGTAACCTTGACAAATAATTTATATTGTTCCACTTTTAGTTTAGACCACGACCGTTCGTATTCTGAGTTTATTGTTAGGATACTTAGACAACCTTGACACTTTCATTTAGTCAATACAAGAACAGTCTGAAGCAAAGCAGAAAAAAACAACGAAGCTAGAAGTTCGATCTGAATTCGATGAATCAGGATGTAAAGCTGAACAATTGCAATATCAATGAAGCACCTTCGTTGCCAGGATCATATTTAGCTTTATGATGTAGCTGATTCCTAAAGAATAGGTACTAATTTCCTTAAAACTAGTATCGGAAACCATATAATGAATGAGTTTTAATCGTTCCAAATGATTTTTGTCTTCCATTATACATAGTTAACGACTTTTTGCTCAAATCGACTAAACACTGTTTAAGAAATCATTCGTTAATTTACATATTTGTACCCTACTATTAAAAACAAAATGTTATGTTTGTTGTTTTTCAATTAAACTATTAATTAACACATCCTTCACGTTTAGCAAACTCTCAATGCTTTCTTCTTTAAAATTCATAAAATATGGTATATTTAAAATCAGATGTTTCCATCAATACGCGTTTATTGTTTTAATTGCATTTTCATTTTATATTTTAGATATCGCGAGGTTACGTACATTTTTAAAGGTTTGCAACAGTTGCTTTGATTTAACCCTGCTAATTAAATTTTAATAATTGGTTGCTTTACGACATTTGAACAC
This sequence comes from Vesta saturnalis, assembly GCA_036346205.1. Taxonomy (NCBI): domain Eukaryota; kingdom Metazoa; phylum Arthropoda; class Insecta; order Coleoptera; family Lampyridae; genus Vesta; species Vesta saturnalis. The sequence goes on from JARFJB010001294.1 coordinate 16,909, forward strand.
ACTAATGCTTTACATAAAAATGTGTCCTTGAGTAAGAGTCATTGATTAGGAATGATTTTTTGCTATTTTCAAAATTTGACTTTCAATTCCCGTTTTCAAGGACAGATTCTAACAAGGACCATGTAATTGGTACTTTTGAAATAGAAACAAACTCATTCTTCTTGTTTCAAAGTTCCAATTTTTTGATTTCTAAATTTGCAATATGATATTGCAGGTCAAAATTTGACCTTGAAAATTTAATTTTTTAGATTTCGCATTTTAATATGATGTGGTAATAAATTTCCCTTAAAATTTATTTTGGATTTTTGGTTTTGAATTTAAATAAATTTTGACCTTGAACAAATTTTTTGACCTTGGAAGAAGTTTAAATTTTTAAATTTTCCTGGGCAAATTTAAACCTGAAATTTGACCTTGAAATTTCACCACCAAAAGGAGTGACATTGAACTGGTCAGAATCAGTAAGTCATACTGTAACCATACAAAGCAAACGGACTCTTATTTTCAAAAAGCATGTTGTTATGTATAAAAATAAAATATATATATATAAATATATATATATATATATATATATATATATAATTATGGTTTTAATACAAATAATTGTATTTACTAACAATTTGTTTCATTACTTTTAAAAACTTCAAATAATAATGAAATTAAATTTTTCAAGTATAAATAAGTTAGCAAATTTTGTAAAGGTTGTTATAATTTATAGTTATAGTATTCATAATCATACAATAAATAATTTATAATAAAATTAGTGTTTTATCCTTAATTATAATTGGCCCTAAAATTCTGAACAGTTTGAACATGTTTATAAGTAATTTTAAAAATCTAATGGAATCAGTCCATCATCCTTTTATGCAACTTCCAAAATCAAACTGGTGGCTTTGGTCTTTTTGGGAAGAAAATACTTTCGGTTAACAAAAGAAAATCTAGAACGAGAAAATCCATTCAATGAAAATTTTTATGTAAGTCCTTTTTTTTTCCTTACCAATTACTGTTTTATTTTGTTTAAATCTCAATGAAGTTCAGAATCAGAAAAATAATTGCCAAGAATCCTAACGATATTAATCATTATTTACAAACCCTGAAAACCAATTATAAAACTAAAACCCCAAGTTTATTAAACAAAGTAGATATAGCCCTAATCCAAAAATGAACCAATCTAACATTACACCTAGTGCACCAATTCAGAAAACTTCAGTAGATAGGACAGAATTACAATTATTATTAAATATCCCAGAATATCAACCAGGCTATAACTTATCAATTTTATTACCAAGTAGATAATCTATTAGGACATTTACAAGGACGTTTATCAATTTAAGTTTGTTGTCGAATATACAATTAGATCAAATTATTAGGCAAGCAAAGTTTCATAGAATCAAAACTTAGACTCGAATATAAAATCTGCTTTAAAAATACGGAGATCATCGAAGTGAAGATCTTCGTATCAGACTTAAAACGTTTAGCTCATGCAAGAACACTATTTAGACTTTTATAACAAAATCTTAAAAAGCATTGAGCGATCTGATGCAATGTTCAATTATACATCTCAGACAAAAATTTAAACTTTATAAAAATTTGAATATAAAAATTAGCTTTAAAACTTTTCAATTAGATATTTTAGAACCTATCATGATTTTACTCCATTTCGAATTAATACGTTAGAAATTGCCTTAACAAATGAAGTTTACGATAATAGAAAGGACGAAGAACGTTATTATGACTATATGAGAGAACCGATAAAAAGTTTAGACCAGAAGTTAATAAAACTTTCAATTCTCAACATCCTGCTAACGTAATAATTATTTAAACCCAATTTCAAAATGAATATTCATTTACAAAAGAATTCAGATCATTCAAGGTTCAATAAACAATAATCACAAACAAAAATCTCCATAACTGGAATAAATAAAAAATAACATTCCTCCTCAAAATACCTATCCTAGATCCTTTTAAAGCACAATATTCACGAATATTCCGTTACCAAATTCGACAAAACAATACTCATTTGCAAAATTCATTTAAACATCAATAAAAATATCCATTAAGTAGTAATATCGGTTCTGGACCAGTTCAAGGTCACTCGCCCTCTGTGGTGAAAACGGAAGCTTTTGGAGCTCTTTCAAGGTCAAACTTTAGGTAAATTTAAAATTTTAGCTGGTCAAGGTCAAAGCTAAAAATAGAAGTTAAGGTAATCATAAATCTAAAAATAGGTTTTCAATCAAGATTATTGACCTGGTGGTGTCATATTACATTTCTTAGAAATATAAAAGGTCAAGGTGAAAAGAAAAAATAGAAATCTAAGAATAGAATTTTCAGGGTCAAACTTTTGGAAATATAAATTTTAGCTGATCAAGGTCAAAGCTAAAAATGGAAGTTGCAAGGTAATCATTCTTATAAATCTAAAAGTTTTTTAAGTAGGTTAGCAGTTTTGAAAGGATGCATGTTTATAATAAAAGGCTTCTATTGCGATTCAGTAAACTTTTTTTGCTTTGAAATGGTGAAAGTAATAAGAATGATAAGAAGAAAAAAAGAAAAATTATTAAGTATTGATGAGAGAAAGAAAAGACTCGAGGTGTTAATCAAAAATAAAAAATTGAAGATAGATTTAGAGCTGTATGAGCAAAAAGAAAATGATGCAACTTTGAATGTGCCTGAAAAGTATTAAATAAACATTGTAATTTGAATGAAAGACCTTTAAAAAGTAAATAAGTAATTACAGTAGTGCATGTTATATTGCATAAAGAAAAGGAACTTCAACAGTATTCATTTGAAAAAAAAAAATGTGTGTAGGCATAGAAGAAGGTGAAAAATAAAAGACAATTTAAAATAAGTTTCCATGGTTTAATTGAATTTTCATAAAACGAGTTTCTTATCATGATTTATTAAATTATACAAATTATTAGGAAGAAATGACACATAAAACTTATTTACAAAGAAAAGGTGAATAACATTATCTTGGTATGTAAAGTAAGCAATTTTATGTGTGTGAAATGTTTTAAGATAAATAAATAACTCTTTTATCATAGCAATTTAATCGTCAAGTCAAAATTTGAATTTTTTATATAGACTAAACAAATAACAGCGAAAAATAGCATTAAATTTTCTCAAAACTAAAAAAAATGTGAAAAAATTTAAAATTTAACCAAGTTGTGGTTAGCATGTAAAAGAAAGGATGATACTTTTAAGAATAAATCATAAATTTAGTCCTTTACCCAAAATTCCAATTTTTTATGTAGACTAAACAAATAACAGCGCAAAGATAGCAGTTTCAAATTTTCTCAAAACTAAAAATGTAAAAAATTTTCAAAGTTAACATAAGTTATTTACATGTAAAGAAATTGATACTTTACATAAGAATAAATCAAACCTTTACTCCTTTACCCAAAAATTAATTTTTGTTGTGACTAAACAAATAACATAAAAGATACAGTTTCAAATTTTATCAAAAAAAAAATGTGGAAAACTTTGAACTTAACGCATGTTTTTTAATAATTCACAATCAGATAATGTAATAAATAAGATGTTTAATTAAATTTTCAAAACAAAATGCTTGCATTATCCTGTTTTTTTATAGTTTAAAGTGTTGTTTTATTGAAAATTTGGTAATTGCTTGTTGCAAAAATCAATCAATTTTAACAAGTGAATCTTGTACAAAATTTGTATGTTTTTTAAAGTAGAAAAAATAGTTTTCTTAAAATCAGAATTCAATTTATGGGTCAGTTTTATTAGGTTAATTAATAAATTAAATGGTAAAATGTAATAAATCAAAATGTTTCTTTTTTTTTCAAAATAAAAAATTTAAAAATTCAGGAAATTTTTATTCTTGTAATTAAGGCAAACGATGCTAAAGGTCAATGTCATTTTTGCAATTATGCAACCCAAAATCATGTTATCGAGTTGAAGACTTTTGCCATAAAAATTATGTCATCGATAGGACCAATTTGCGTAGTGGTATAACAATAACGTTTATTACAAATTACAAAAAAATAAGAGTTTTCCGAAAATTGGTTGGGCATTACAAAGTTTTACATTTAAATGAATATTAATAGCTATACTCCATTTAGAGGGGCCTTTAAGTTAAAGTTCCCTTCATAGGTAAAGCATGCGGTAGTGAATGTTAAGAACGATGACGAGTATTGCTTCCTGTGGGCCGTTGTTTCGGCATTATCCCGTGCAACTTCATTCAGATAGAGTTTACATTATCCTCATTTTAGAGATGTTTTTAAATTGATTCAATTCCTTTTCCATTAAAATAATGATGTAAAAATTTGAAAAATTAAACAACTCTCCATTAATTTGTTTTGCATTCAGAAAGGTGTATTACCGCTAGTATTAAGTGTAAATCAAGAAAATAGTGTCAAACATATTCAGCATTGCTTACTACTTAAAGTGTTCATACTATTCTTTATCTCGATTTAGGCTTTATAGAAATGATTGCATTCAATGGTTTGTTAAAGAGCTTCAAAGTATTGCACATTTGACCGAAATCATCAATAAAATAATTCCTATGGGTACTTTAACTCCAATCAGGTTGAACACTTTGAAAGCACCACGATTTGTCACATTTGCGAAAAACCATTTACAGATAATGATATAAAGGTTAGACATAACCATTTTACTGGAGCGTTTCGAGGAGTATACATCAAATTGTAACCTAAACTAAAGACTCCACATCTGCCGGTTGTTTCATAATTTGTCAGGTTATGATAGCCATTTCCTCATTAGAGAATTGGCTACTATTCCGGTGCGATTTCACTTGCCCATAAACTAATAATAGAAGGTAGTAGAATTAAGTTTAGATTTATTGACTCTTCAGGTTTATGAGTAGTAGTATTGAAAAGTTATCAAACTATTTGGAAATAGTAAAAAAATTATCCAGAGCTAATTGTAACAATGAAGAAGAATTTTCTTTACTAGTTCGCAAAGGTGTGTTTCTTATGAGTATATTGATACGTGGGATAAATTAGACCAAACCAGGCTACCTCCCAAGAAGCGTTTTTAGTCATCTTAATAATGACGGAATCAATGATGTTAGTTTTGCACATGCGGTTAATGTTTGGAACAAATTTAATATTAAATCTTTAGGTGAATACTCAGATTTGTATTTAAAAACCGACGTTCTACTTTTAGCTGACATTTTCGAAAATTTTCGATAAACCTGTTTAAGTATTTACACACTTGATCCCTTGCACTATTGTACTTTAGCATTCGATGCTATGCTTAAAATTATACACGTAAAGTAAGAACTATTTACAGACATTGGTATGCTAATGTTTATTGAGAGAGGAATTAGAGGTGGTGTAGCTCAATATTCTAATCGGTAGGCTAAAGCTAACAATAAGTACATAGGAGAAAAATTTGATCCCACTTCCGAAAGTGTGTATTTGATGTACTACGACATAAATAACTTATATCGAGCCACCATGTCAGAATTTTTGTCATTTGATGACTTTTTTTGTGGATGAAGCTAATTTAGAAACTTTGGATTTAATAAACCAACCTGATGATTCGGAAGTTGGTTATATAATCGAGTGTGATTTAAACTATCCCATAGAATCACATGAGAGTCATAGGGATCTACCATTGGCACCCGAACATATGGTTCCACCCATACTGATTCAAATCTAAAATAAAAAAAATTACTTACATTGTATCCAAAAAATTACGTAATTCATTACAGAAATTTGAAAGTATATTTAAAATATGGATTAAAGTTGGTAAAAGTGCATCGTATATTACGTTTTAAATCACCATGGTTAAAAAATATATCGATTTAAATTGCGTCAAATCTCAAAATGAATTTGACAAAATTTTATAAATTAATGATTAATAGTGTTTTTGGAAACTGATGGAAAATGTACGTAAAATAAGGATATACGTTTAGTAACAAAATGGGATGGTCGCTATGGTGCTCTGTTACATATCAAAACCAAATTTTCATAGTTGTACAATATTTAGCAATGATATGCTCATCATTCAAATGAACAAGCTGGAAGTATATTTCAAATAAACCCATATATGCAGGCTTCAGTGTTTTAGACGTTTCAAAAACTTTTTATAAAATTTTCATTATGGTTACACCTACCTAAGTTTCCAAATAATGCTAAGCTCTTGTACACAGATACAGATAGCCTTATATACGCTTTTCGGTTCCTGATATCTATGAAGTAATTAAAGAAGACATTGATAAATTCGATACATCTGATTATAGTCCTGAAACATCTTTGGAATTCCATTAGTAAATAAAAAGTCCCTGGTAATGAAAGATGAAAATCATGGCGAATTATGTTTGGAATTGTAGGTCAAACAGATCACGATAAATGATTATAAACATATTTTGTTTGATGGTAACGTAATAAGGCGTATCAACATTTGATAAGGTCAAAAGACATGATGTGTTTACAATCAAACAGAATAAAGTAATACTTAGTCCTTACGATGATAAACGATTGGTAAATTTCAATTTCACTGATACTAGACCTTGGGATTTAACTTTACATAGCATTTTATTCTCTGTTTCAGAAAACAATAATTATGAGCAGTCTTGAAACAAACTGCATGATGAATTATGGTACAGTAGTGATCAAATCTACAGAAAGTGTTGATGGGAAGTGTTCTTCTGAAAGCTATTTGTATTAAATATATTACAACATATTATTATTCCTGATGAGTGTTTTAACTGGTGTGCTATAAATTCAAAGTGTGCAAATGAAGTTATTATTAAGACATTATTTGATAAAAATTAAATTGGACAATACCATTAAAAGTTTTACAAAATTGTGCATTAATAAAGGTTACAATTCATTAACTTTTAATGAAGTAGATAAAATCTTAGATGATATGAATTTACTTGGTACATACCGCTTAAAATGTATTATACAATTTATTATGGGTGATGATGATTTAACAAATGTTAAATCTAGCTTAGAAAATTAATTTTGCTTATAAAGACACTTATTTATTATAACTGAATGTATTGAGAAAGCAGCATATTATGCTAATTACAAATGCCTCGATATTTTGATTGAAATATTATTAGAACAAAACATTAACTATAAGTTTCAACCATGGGAAAACGATGAGAACATCCAAAATTTTTACTGGATATTAGAAAACATCAATAAAGGTGAAACAAATTCAAATTCCTGTTTGGGATGGATGTGGACCAGATTCAGGAATATGGCCATCCAGTAATTTAAATGATTATAGAAGTACTTTAGGTTTACTTATAAGATAATGAAATTTTAAAACATGTAATATTTAAAAAATAAAATACAATTTTTTTTGTGTGTTTTATTTCATCTAAGAGCACATCCTTTTACAAACTATATATAACTAATATAAGTAATTTATTCACAAATAATAAAGTTATAAAACAATATCATCCTTATTGATCCATGATCTTTCATCCAATCCCCACCACTTTACGAATAACTTATTATTCTTGGAACGAAGCACTTTTTCCACAGGTAACATCAGGATACTTTGTTTTCTGTTCATGTTCATAAAACCCTCCCAGTACAGGTTTTTCCTTTCATGTCTTCCAACATGTAGGTGGGGGTTAGTAATGCGAACTTTCACAATCTTAAATAGTTCACTAGACCAATTGGGTGTATCCTTTGGCGAAAATACTTTTAAATTTACTGATTCGTACTATGTCACCCACAATATCGATTCCTATCAAATATTTTTATGTGAGTGTAAGCCTCTAGCTTTGTATGATTACCAACATCTTTGGGCTTCATTCAATAGTTCTATGCTTACGATTGTTATAATCCATCGTTATGGTATCAATTGTATCAATCCATTTGTATTTACCTTGCTGAATGACTTATAAGAGCACCTTTAATGGTTCTGATAACACGTTCAGCAATTGCAGCCTTCTTTGTGCTATATGGAGTAATGTTGACTCCATAACGCTGCATTAGTTTAGTAAAATGCTCATTGTAGAATTCTTTTCCTGCATCTGTCTGCAAATTTAGGTTTCCGGCCTTTTTGAAGATTGTTTGCATGGCCTTTCTTCTTGACCTGTTTTCGTTTTAATCCTTTAGTCCAAAGTATTTCGAAAACAGTCGATAACCACTAATATACTTATAACCCTTATTTTGTTTGGCATATGTGTTAAATTCAGCTAAATCTGCTTGCCAAAGGTCATCAAAACCTCTAATTATTGTTCGCCTTCGTTTAAAATTTTTCGTGCAGGTTTGTGCAATTCGTTGACGAGTTGTAATTTGGACATGGTGCTAATTTATCCACAATTTCTTTAAGTTGATGTAGTTTTTCCTCCAGGCTAGATAAGCGTTAGCGTTTCCTTTGAAAGTTCTGAACTGCTTGTAAACAGAAATCAAGGTATCCTTTACTTATAGCATTACCATCTTCTTCAGGGTCAGCCAACTGTGTCAAACGATTTCCATCCAAATCGAACCTTGTAGATAAATAGTATTGCTTAGTGATTACATCTTGAGGATCTATGGGATAGGCCACATTGCTGAGTCTCTTATTCTCAATATCAAATTGATTAGCATCAATCAGTTTAAACTGAGGGGTTAGTTTCTTGAATTGATACTGTATATATGAACGTCCAAATTTGTCAAGGCGCGTTTTAGTTGTGACCTGTCGACATCAATGCATTCTCATTTATATTGTTTAAAACGGTTGTTCGGTTTTCAATGTATCCATCTTCATATAGTTCTTCTCAATTGATATTATGTCATTTACACCTGTGTTTCCGCTAATTTTTCTGCCCACAATACCTCCAGATCACGAATTAGTTCATGTATATCATTCCAATATTTATATTCAATGGGTCTGTTTGTTAATTCCTTAAAAAACATAGCTCTACCCCCTCCTTTGGTTGTGGTGGGTGATGATGATGATGATAGCAAGGGTTTGATTATTTGTGTATACTTTCTGCTGCGGCTTCCTCGAATCTGTGCACTTACGTCATAATCTCGCCTTACTACATTCGTAGCCCCTAAAATAGTCCTATATTTTTTTCTATCTGTTGACTTTACCTGACTTAAATCGGGTTCATTCATAATAAGCAGATCATATAATCCTTGAGTCCCTTTATACGTGACACCTTTAATAATTATATCGTCTCCTTTAATTGTGATGGGCGTATTACCAATTGTCCATTTGTCAGTTTTGGTATCATAGTGGACTCCATACGTATGATCAATATCACCTTCAGCGTTCTTCAAAATACGTTCAACATATATACGCGGCAATTCATTGTACTGCTCGAGAAATTCTGAGATGGGTTCATTGTGGGAGTCATCTGCGATACTAGGCAGTTCTTCTTCTTCCTCCCAGTATTAATCTCTCCACGACGGATATCTAAGAAAGATGGAAGACCTGGGGAGGATTTCTTTGAAAAACGGAAGCTGAGCTAGGGACTAGTAGCACCCTTACTTGAATCACCTAATGGAGTGAGGCCTGGGGTCCGTTGAACTTGAGCTAGCGGACTAGTGGGGATAGTAGCGTGCTTTCTTGGAAATATGAATACGTGTGGTTTTTTGGGTTTAACATCAATGACCTCCTTTTTAGGTGTTTTTCTAATCAATTTTATTTACTATTTCAGTTAGAGGTTCAATTAAAGGCGTATTAGCACTTTCGAATGTTCTGTCATTATCAATGCGAGCAGTCTTAATACTGCCATACTTCTGCTGTATTATGTTACGAGCCTGAATAATTTTTTACTTTAATATCCTCTCCTTGTTGTCCATTGTGACAAAACAGGTACCGGTTTTCCTTGAACAGGTAGCTGTTTACACTAAACAGATAGCTGTTAATACCTAAACAGATCAGTTACTACTAAACTGCTGAATGCGGTTTAAGGTATTAATTCACCTTATATAGCAAAACATTTAATGAACAGGTACCTGTTTACCATGAACAGGTAGCTGTTTGTAAACAGATAGCTGTTAATACCTAAATAGATCAGTTACCTACTGAAAGCAGTTTAAGTTATTATATATTCATCAAATCTTTTCCTATAGCGACCATTATTAACTTGAGCATCCTTGTTTATGATTATGAAACCAAACGGATCTGCCCAGCACTTTGCACACATGTCCCGAAACAATTTCATGCTTATGGTGGGATTTATATGATCCTCATACGCATGTTTTAAGTTTAATTCATCTTGCTCAAATAATATAATTAGATTCGCATTATCACGAATTAATTGCTTTGGAATTTTACTGTAAGTTTGACCCAAATAAAAACAGTCAATATCGTTATGCCTACCCATAGGAAAATATGCCCTTATGTTATTTTACTTTTCACAAGCGATATCATCGAAGATAAAAATAGAGTTTGATTTTGCACAATTAGGCTCGATCACATCTTGATTCTCGCTGAAGGTAAAGTAACCTATTTCCTACACTGGAAGTAAGATTTCCTGTAAAAGTTTGTACTTGTTTTGATTTAATGACTTAGAGTATACATGTTTAAATTTCAAACCATTTTTTTCAGTAAGCAGACTGATCATTGCGTTTATTTTACCGCAATTGGAGGGACCGCATATAATACCACGTATGCTACTAGGAAGTAAATCACCATGTTTTGAAGTAATAGATTTTTCATCAACATCATGATTTTGAATTGGGGGTTTTTGTTTCTGAGCAACTACTTTCATCTTTGGTAGATGAAATAAAACTAAACGAATAATTACATCTTTATTTATATATTAGACTATATTACAATAATAATTATAATTTTTTTACTTCTCCGGTGAGTGGACTGTACTGTATAATAGCATCATGGAGAATAAGACCATATACAACTATTCCATTATCGAAAGGTGTTAGAGATTCCATTTCCAATTTGATGTCCACTGTTGAGTTTTTTAAGGATTCATTTTGTTTAGAGCAGTCGATTACAAATACTGGGCATGATTTGAATTCGGAATAGTTGAATAATGCATCTTTATTGTCGTCACCATAGTAATCACACCGGAATTTCAAAAAATTGTGATAGGCGGGTATGTATTGGTTAACACTGACGTTCAAATGCATTGCTTCATATGGATAATAGTCAGAATTCAGATGTACTTTAAGGTTTCTGATGTTAATGTGATCAAAATTTCTCGCCCTTGCCGACTTTGTGTACCTTTTACCTTGTTGGAATGCAACAATTATCCAACGTGGTTTTTCCAGCTGCGTTGATGTTTTTATTGGCCATATGTCTGAGGTTGTTTGTTTTAAAACAAGTAATTATACAACTCCCATTGTCGAAATGGAACAGTAATAATAGAATTTTATTGATTCCTTCAAACAAATTCAGTTTTGCAGCATCACTAAGTGTTAGGTGTGATACTTTCCATTGAATTTTATTTAAGGTTATTGTTGCATCACCTTCACCATAGTGGCAGTTTGTATCGCTTCTAGATCGAATTAAAATCAACTCTTGACGCATATTCACAATAACTTGACGATAATCCTCCATTATTCCAAATATGTGATTCAATGGTATGCATACTGTAAAGATTTTTCTCCATTTTGCTCGTCAAATTCTACTTGTAATGGTTCTTCATTCTTTGGTGACCACCCCAAATGGCTTAGTGCTTTGCTCTTGCTTGCCGTATAAGAAAAATATCCCTCAAGCGTAGATGTTATGCCTGGATTTCTGCAAACATCCACTCTTTGACCACCTAACTCATAACGAATTTCTTCGAAAAGAAAGTTGGGAAATTGTTGGTTAAGCTGCATGCTTTTCTTCATCTTTGAGCTCAAGTTTACCTTCTATTACAGAAAACTATCGTAAGTAGCCGTAATTAGATCTTGACTTTGAATTAAGATACGTATTTCTTCGGAAGGTCCATATTTAGAAGATCCATAGGGAAGATAAGTGTGAATATCTGATTTAATTATAGTATCATCAAAATGTACGTTTTGAAACATGTTTAGCGATTCGGCCATTGTCGGTGAGAACTTTTAAACCAATTGATGTTAAAAAGTGTTTTTCTGCAGATGTTAACCGCAATGAGGGTTGATGACTAATTAATGACTTACTGTAGGGATGATGTGAATGGTTCACTTTCACCGAAGTCTATTAATTCGCCCTTTTGATTAGCCAAATTAATGGTTATATTACTAATTATGTCGGTGTTTACTTCTAAATATTGAGTATTGCTTGGAGTTTTATCTAGACGATAACCTGGTGGAACTGAAACGTCAATCTCATATAATACTTTTGCAGGTTTCCCGTTTCGATAAGATCCTTTTATAATGTTGCACTCTACGTGTAGATTAGTGTGTTTAGAATTTGGATGTCTAACGCAGACGTATAAAAATATTTGGTTCTAATATTTTAGACTCAAACCCTAGCATGCGCCAATGCTATTCTCTTTAGTAAAATCAATCTCAAATGAACTGTTTGTCTCATATTTAAGTGTATTGTTGTTTGCTCTAATGCTAAACTTTTCTGTGGGTATCTTAGATTTTAGATAATCAACAATTTCATCCAACTCATATGCACCGTGTGGAATATTAATCACTTGCAAATGAGATAGATCCGTTCTAAAATAAAATCTATCGTTGCCCGTATAAATGTTTCTAATGCTGTTGCAACCGTAAAATCCCACCAATCCAATAACGTATTTCTTCCTCAAATCTAGCTCTATCCGTGGATAAAAGTTGTAGCTAACTGTGTTACCAACACCTTCTAAACTGAATGTTATTGACATAACTGAGAAAATTTGATGTTGTACTAATTATTTATATAAAAATTGTAGACATAGGTGTCCGCAAATAATTGTATTAAATTCTTGATCTTGGTTGTAATTATAATAAATTTTACACTCCCGAAAGTAGTTAATCACTTCGATTGGCTATCTAAGTTAATAATTCCTGATTCATTTTTCCGTGGTAATTTAGGCATGTTATCTCTCATAAAAATATTCCTAAAGTAGGGTACATTTTTGGTGTATTTATTTAAATCAATATCTGTTAACGGTCTTTCGGGTAATCTATTCAGTTTTTTGGAAACGGTTTTAAGCATAATGCACCACCACCAGATTTGTATGGTTTTAGATAAAGTGCACCACCTTTCTTATTCGTGGAGTCTATAGCGATCGATTCCATCATACGATTATGGCGTGATGTCTCTTGCAATTTTCTAGCATTTTTAGCTTGATTGACTGCTTTAGCAATTCCTGATGCACCGATTGCTGGTAATCCAGCGAATAACGGAATAAGAAATGGTAAAAACCCACCTTGTTTAGGTAATGGAATTACCCTAGGAACTTTAATATTTTTCTTTCCTCCTAAACTTTTCACCACACGTTTTGCCGTTGAAAGGGCTGACTTTATTGTGTCTGTGAAATTTCCGTTAGGTTCAATTTTTTTAGCTATTGTCTTTCGTAAATGCAATAAATTTCCACCATTGCATTTATTCTTCTTCCTCAGATTAGATCGACGTTTACACCCCATTCCCAATTTTCTCTTTGCTTTCATGATGGTACTGACTGCTAAAGCTACAGTTCGTTCACCTAACGTTGCGTCTAATGATTTAAAGCGCTCCCAAGCTTTTTTTTGTAAAATTTTATCTGCTTTATATCTACTTTCTAAATCTCGGTAATCTCTGTAACTGATATCATGAAGTTTGCACTGAGCATCTAATTGATTAATACCGGTGTCTTCGTGTGCGAGTCGTTTCTCTAATTTTGTACCAGGACCACAATACAGGTAACCGGGTAAATGCAATTCAAACGGAAGTTTATTGATTGGAGTATTTACTAAACCACTCGCACTCTTTTGCTTCTTACATAACATTGTTTCACTAGATGGATAAAGCAGGTATTTATACCTAAATTGAGAAAAACAAACCGTAGCTATTAATATTTCTTTATTTAGTAAATACTATACATTAGATAAGCAGGACGATAATTCAATATTTCCATTAAGCATACAGTGTTATGTGAATTAATATTATACTTAGCATTTATAACATCTTCAATGTCTTTGTAAATGTCATCATCACTACCATGGAATTCTTTCTCACGAAAACGACGGTAGTCAACAACTTGTTGTATGAACTTTTCATAAAAACATTGATTGTAAGATTCAAGAAATTCCAATCTATAGCTTATTATATCCTTTAATTGAATAGTTCTTCAACATTATGGGCATTGAATGTGCAAGAACAGCAGTTGTAGTTTTCTATCATAACAGTTTTAAGATTCTGTCATATCCTTTAATCAATTCCCAATTGTAATAGATACCAAGATTGCTGGATAGAGATTCATAATGTTGATCATAGATTATATCTTCTTCTTCGTTTACATTAGACCAATCAATTTTGTTTTCAATTTCTTGAGATCGGCAAAATTGTAATTCTACATATGAATGCCATCTTAGAAGTTCATTCCATTCCTTCATATCCAACACTACATTATTATTACTTTGATCACAATTACCACCCCATACGCACCACTGGTGCAAGGTTGAGGTGTGTACTGTATCCAATTTCCAGATGTTTTGCATGATGAGTATCGTTCGATAGTTTATAATAAGTACAATCGATTAAGTATTCCTTAGCTGCTTGTTTATACACTTCATCCTTATATTGAAATGATGATGATGTCCAGTCAGTCTTAGCAGAAGAATAACCTTCATCGTGTTTCTCTTCATTTTTACTACTACTACTACCATCACTATTTTGACAGCACCAACAACAAAATGTTAAATTATTATTCAGATTGTTACTGCAATGATGTGAGGTATCCATATATAACGGTGAACTTCTGAGTTTGGATCGTTAAAGAAATGGTTTTATTGCTGCTTGCATGACTTTACTTGCTCACAATTTCACTATGACTAAACACTGTTTAAGAAAATAATTCTAGTTAAAGTATGTCCATTTTACATATAGTAGGGGTGCTACTATTAAAAAGAAAATGTTATGTTTGTTGTTTTGCCAGTTGCACCCAAACTATTTATGAATACATCCTTCGTGTTTAGGAGTGTTTTAAATTCTTCAATTCGTGTTTCTTCTTTTTTGAAATACACATAAAAGCGTTCCGGTAATACACATTTAAAATCACCCGTTTCTATCACTATACGTTCACCGTACTTAGTATTAATTATATCTATATTCGTTACTTAATACTTTCTCGATATATCGAGCTCGCACGCATTTTTAAAGGGTTTGCAATAAGTGCTTTGGTTTAACCCTGTTAATTCCATATTTAAGAATTCAGTCAGTTGCAGACTGACTGATCTCAACATACAGCTCGCTGCAATTTATATAAGAAATGTGACTACATATTACAACATGCTTAAATACCTACTTTTGACCTTGACTAGAAATGTAATATGATGATGATGATGATCAGCTCCTAAAATGTATATTTCCCGCTAAAAAGTTTGACCTTGAAAATTCTATTCTTAGATTTATGATTACCTTGCAATTTCTATTTTTTAGCTTTCCACCTTGACCTTTTTATATTTCTAAGAAATGTAATATGACACCACCGTAGGCCAATAATCTTTGACCTTGAAAACTTTTTAGATTTATGATTTCCCTTGCAACTTCTATTTTTAGCTTTGACCTTGACCAGCCCCAAAATTTTAAATTTACCGCCTAAAGTTTGCCCTTGAAAGAGCTCCAAAAGCTTCCGTTTTTCACCACCAGAGGGCGAGTGACCTTGAACTGGTCCAGAACCGGCCCCATATTACTACTCCGAACAATG